>KQ479164.1:0-111888 GCA_000331835.2 Trichoderma hamatum GD12
AGTAAGTTTGTATAATAGACTTATAGTGGAAAATACAGTGCTAGCACATCTATAAATTTTATGCTTTTAATATAAAATATTTTAAAAAATACTCAATAAATAAAAGATAAAGTAAAAAGCTTTGGACATATTATTTTGCCAATAAAGAGTATGCCTGCAAGAAACCTTTCAATTTACAGAACCCTCGTAGTAACTATGAAGGAGTGTCAGATATGGATTTTCTTAGGCATTGGGTGTTGCACTGTAGGGCTCCTTATTACTATAGTGCCCCCACTATAGATCCTGATCGATGACACCTACATCCATCGGACTTGGCAATGATTAGTGTCATCGGTCTCTTGAAGAAACCGGAAAAGAAGTCGGTGTTTCAAACAACGCGAAGACTATTCGCATCGGAGTTACGGAAAACGAAAGAGTTGCCAATTAATTTAACAACCCCACATGTCATGATAGTAATCATTTTCTACATGAGGAAATTGTGAACATTATCTAGGCCGGAGGGTTTTAATCTACAGATTAGAAATCGGCCCACTGAGCAAATATTGCAATTGGTATTAAGAAAATGAATATTTAATAGCAATGTAAATTTTACATTTATGAAATTTTCGTGGCTAACTACGGCTAACATTGTTTTGTTATGGCTCCTTTTTGAATAGGCTAACCAATCTTGTAAACCATGAGCTTAAGCAAAAAGGAGTAGGTATATGACTGTGGGGAATAATACTACCTGCTCTTTCGTATTAGTTTTAGTATACTAACTTTATATGGGATGACTTTCAGTAAACCAACCGGAATAATCTCATAATCTCATGCAAAAGGAGTGAAGGATTGTGAATTGGTATCAGTGCAATGCGCACTTAAACTTGCCGCCTTGCTGTTTGTATTTTTGCTAGAAGTCAAAGCAAGCCGGAAAAATATCACACATAGTATCGGCATAGTCAGAATGGATATACCCATTTACCTCTACGTTTTGGGTGCTGTAGTGCTTTTCGGGGCAGCTAGAAAGCTCAATCGCATTGGCAGAAGGCCGGCGGATTTCCCTCCGGGGCCTCCAACATTACCTATTCTGGGAAACATTCATCAGGTATTTCTATTTACAATGAGATGGCGACACAATCTGTAGAGAGAAAGCGCTAACCGTCGTTCTCGTGTGCATAGCTCCCCAAATCTGAAGCGCATTTGCAATTTCAGAAATGGGCACAGGAATACGGCCCAGTGTATAGTCTCATTCTGGGGACGCAAGTATTAATCGTGCTGTCTAATGATGTGGCGATTAAAGAACTACTGGATAAGCGTGGTGGCATCCATAGTGATCGCCTTGAGATGTATATTGGACAGACGCTCTGCAGTGGCGGTTATCGATTTCTAATGCTGGTAAGCCTTTTTACACGGTAATGGCAATTAATGTTCGTTAACTAACGTGGATGGTAGGGATATGGAGATAATTGGCGAATGGTAAGTTGGACTCGATCTTCCACTGTGAGCTGAAATGATGAATGTTTCTAATGCGATAGTACCAAACACTCAGTTCCGCAGACTTGGGCACCAACTCCTTAACGTACAATCATCAAAAGCCTATGTGCCGTATCAAATTCTGGAAAGCAAGCAGTTATTACGTGAAATTTTGGACCGTCCGGATTTAATACTCGAGAGTTTGCGCAGGTACAGCAATTCCTTGTCAACTCATATGATCTACGGGTAAGTCAATAGCTCTTTTCTTGGGTTTATATATAACACGCTTTATTGACATGTACAAACTAGCTGGCGGACAGAGCGACATGATGACCCGAGGCTACTGCAGGTGTTCCAAGGCTTCAGTGATGTTGGAAAGATCAGCCAAACCGGAGCATCTGCATTTTTGGATTTCTTCCCCATCTTAAGATGGCTTCCTGAATTTCTGACCCCGATGAAGAGACAAGCCAAGGCACTGCATAAGAAAGAGATGGATATGTACCTAAACCTGTGGCTGGAAGCGAAAAAGAGCTACAAAAGCGGCACGTACAAAGATTGTATATGCGTTTCCCTTGTTCAGCAGCAGGAGAAGAATGGGTTTACAGATGAGCAAGCTGCATACGTAGCGGGAAGCTTTCTTGAGGCAGGCTCAGACACGACATCTTCAACCCTCTACGGTTTCATTCAAGCCATGATATTATTTCCCGAGGTCCAGCGTAAGGCTCAAGAGGAGATAGATCGAGTTATTGGATCCGATCGCCTCCCAACGCTGGACGACGAGGAGAATCTACCATATATCCGCGGTTGTGTCAAGGAATCCCTCCGATGGATGCCCACTGCGCTTCTTGCCGGAGTTCCACACGCATCTAATCGCGAGGACGAATACATGGGATATCGCATTCCGGCTGGCGCGGGATTGGTGAACAACGTGTATACCATCCACATGGATCCACAACGGTATCCTGATCCGCGGGCATTCAAACCAGAGCGATTCGAAGGCGATATGGCACCAGCTGCAGATTCAGCGCTGAATCCAGATCCATCCAAACGCGATCACTATGTTTTTGGAAGCGGTCGCAGAATCTGTCTCGGTATTCACGTCGCCGAGAGGAGCCTCTTTATCGCCATCTCCCGCATGCTCTGGGCCTTTGACTTCCTGCCCGAGCTTGATCCTTCTGGAAACCCCATCCTGCCTGATCCTGACAGGCTAACTGAAGGGCTTTCAGTCCTACCGGAGAAATTTGGAGTTCAAATCATACCACGGAATAAAGCTAAAGCTCAGAGAATTATGGACGAATCTAGGGAAGTGATGATGAAATGAGTATAGCTGCAAGACGACTGCACAAGCAGGTTGTTGATATATGCGCTTATACACTGCGATATGGCCGCTATAGAAACAACAACCTATCGAGCGCTGCGTTCTCAGCGTCGTTACATCAAGGTTATAGTGTAGGTGGATTAACTATGCACACGCTGCGGTTTTCCTTTTGAGGATATGCGTACTGATGGGCGTAACCCACGCTTCGTGGGGACATTGCATGGATTGGCAAAAATGTACATTCTGTTTCATTGTCGAATATCACTGTATTTCTGAGTATTTGGAGGATGCGCAATATTACGCGCGCGCGAGAGCACTGCGGTAGTTGTATAACAATATAAACACTATGCGAAATTGAAGCATCATCGCAATAGAGCGAGCCTAAAGAGATAATGGAGCTCTCGGCCCCCACTGCATGTAGTTTTGCTTGATAAAATTCTTTGCAAGTGGTGCTCTTGAGATACCAACTGCTCCCTTCAATTATCTCAAATACCGCTTGTTGGTCCCTCGGATATAAAACCTTTGGAAGCTGCAGTCCTGATTCCCAGCAAGAGAGGCAGAATTTTTTGTTTTACCATGGCTCATAAGCCTATATGATGTGCAGCAAATGGCGTTCAAGAATAAAGAGAAAAGAAAGAAAAGAAGAAAAAACTACGACGATGGCAAGATGGCTAGAGGCAAAAAGTGTGCTAATTGGTCCACAGAGATATCGCTTAATGCCAGTGATAGACAGCAAGGACAATGCTAGTTAGCCAAATGATAGAGGACTCAACACTGCCCATCACATACTAATTTATCGTGGCAGACGGGCAGTATTTTCTTTCGCTCTGTTGGCTGGATCAATGCAAGTTGTTGGCTAGTTTCCAGGAACCAAGGATGGCACATGATACAGAGAACGAACCCCGCATCAATGGCGTGGCTGTTTTGCTGTCTTATTTCCGTTAACCTGAAACTTGGCGTGGAAGCGTTTAGCAGCTGCTGAAGCGATGACACTGTCGTATCTGTAAGGAGCAGCTGAAGGGAGACGAGGCGAATATGCATGTTGCCCTGAACTGTCCTTTTTGCGGGCTGAAAAATACTTGCCGAGGTTCATTACCACGCACTGCCTGGTACCTGTCACATTGACAGATTGGAGTCCAATCAATACTACCTTACCCACCTGGTAAAGCCTCTTCTTGAAGTACTAAGACAAGGTGTGCTGGATCTTGCAGCCACATAGTAGTATCCAAAACAGATAGATTCCTCTTTAGCTTGAGTATCTCCAAACAAGGAAAAAAGATCCCGCTCTTCTTCCCCTCTTGGACGACTTCTCGTTGCGAAGTCTCAGCCAGACTAACATCCAGCCGTCCAAACTGGTCTGTCAGTTCGCCGATAGATTCTAGCCCTAATACCTTTAGTAACGGTGGCGCTCCAAAGCCACTGCCAACCCTGTTGCGACCCGTGTGGTGGTAGAGCGCCCGCTGGCGAACTCCTCATTCTGCAAGGGGCTATTGCGCCGGTCGCAGACTATGCGGCGCCACTATTTCTCAAGCCCCAGCTTTCAGCCGGCCTGTCTCCGCATTCACGACTTGTGTCGATCAGATCGTTGAAGCGCGACCCGTATCGTAGGCTTTGCCCGCTTTGCCGTCTATTGTCTATTGGCTTGTCCTTTGTGCGGAGCCGTTACAAGTTAGTTTCGGGGACACGGTGCCTGCATCCGTAACGTGGTGCCTTTACGAGCGATGCTAGGAAGCTGTTCGTAGCTGTACAGGCGAGTCCTTGGAGAAATAGGAAGCCCAGCAGAGGCATATGAAGGCTATGTGAAAGATATCGTTCCAGTACTTGTCGCCTCTGAAGTTCCTGCAAGCCGTGAACGATAACAACAGCCTCGCTTGTCTATGAACCCGAGACCAGACGGCTGATCCTTCTCAGCTTCCTCTTCTCCTTTTACTTTCTTCAGCAACTAAATAGTAACAAACGTGGCTAGTAAGTGGCACGCGACATATCGCATAATTCACACACATTGCTAGAACCATTTCTATGCGTCTTCCGCGCAGCTAAACGGAAACATCCCGGCTCAACCCAATCATTGAGCCTGATGCGATCTTGGTTGTGGAGATGCCCCTGCTGTTTTATGTCTGTTGCCAACTAGCCCAGACACCTGAAATGGCACGGAGATGCATGTGATTGAGTCTAGGTCGTGAACGAAGAAGCACAAGCTTTTGGTTCATGACAGCGCCTCGGCGCCAAATTAGTGCCATCCGCCCCCCTCGCTTCACTTTTACGGCATAAGGAAGCATGCATCAATGCCCAATATTATGGGCACAATCCTATTGGAGATGGCATCCAGAACTTTTGAGATCGTTCGCCTCTTAACCTGTATCGGAATGGTGCTTTGGGATGTGTTAAAGATGGGCAGGCTTTGGCTTTGGCTTTCCCGATGCAGCCCACATCTATCCTCAACGCTGGAATCTAAGCCACCTTGTTTGGCAACCCTTTTTTTTAGTCCTAACGGTTCCTAATATAGTGATTTCCCCTGTTTAGAGTCTATAGCATAATCTTTTCAAGTAGCTTGAAATTGTGCTCCCCTTTTTTTCCTTTTGATCTTCTGCTATATACATTTCTTTATCAGCATCTTTAACTTCCCCAGTTCTACGTCGTCGAAACTCGCCCCCTAACGTTCCGAAGAACTCATATGATTCATTAAATCTTTCCACTTGAAAATAATTGAACCGGGTGATCCGCCATACAGTCGATAGCCATGAAGCTATGGCTGTTGGCTGTCGCGGTTCTGGCCGCTGTACCCAAAGCCCTCGGCGAAGATGCCAGTTCAGCCCTCCAAGCCGTGGCTGAGATGCCCAAATGTGCTGTATGTGCTTTGGATAGGCTTTCTACCTGTGAAATTGGTCAACTAATTTTCCTCTTATTTGCCTGTCACAGCGTGAGTGTCTTGCGACGTCCGTTTCTCAATCGTCATGTCAATTGACGAACACAACCTGCGTGTGTACAAACCCAACGCTGCACCAAAATGTGCAAGCGTGCGTTGCGAAAGCTTGCACTATTGCAGAAGCTCTGTGTAGGTCCTATGGATACAGTGATATAGGCGTGCGATATCTTCTAACCGCGGCTCATAGCGACCATGAATTTGACAGCCGTGGCTTGCGGCCAGCCTTTCCGAGACAGATCACAAACATACATCACGGTCAACAACATCCTTAGCACTATTGCTGGCCTTTTTGTTCTTCAGCGGCTGGCATACAAAGTCTGGACCAGGATGGATCTAGTCGGCGATGACTGGGTGGCTTTTGTCACCATCCTCGTCGGCACCCCGAGCACCATCATAGGCGTCTATTTTGTGACGCATAACGGCCTGGGTCGCGATATTTGGACCTTGACATCATCGGAAATTACACGATTTTTCTTTTTCTTCTGGCTTTTAGAGGCTCTTTACTTTATCGAGATTTGCCTGGGCAAGCTTGCGCTTCTGCTATTCTACGTTCGCATCTTCTCTGTTCCTACAGTACGCCGCCTGCTTTGGGGGACATTTATCGGTACCGTGCTGTTTGGTGTCGCGTTTGTCATTGCTTCTATATTCCAATGTACACCAGTTGACTATTTCTGGCACCAATGGGATGGGGTGCACAAAGGTAGATGCTTGGACATCAACTCCATTACCTGGTCAAATGCTGCCATTAGTATAGCGATTGACATATGGGTTTTGGCTGTCCCTCTGTGGCAACTCAAAAGCCTCAAACTGGATTGGAGGCGTAAAATTGGTGTTGGGTTAATGTTTTGCGTTGGTACCTTGTAAGTTGCCAACCTCGTCCCCCTCATTAATCCATGTGCCAGGTATATTTCCTAACCGTTTTGTCAGCGTCACCATTGTTAGCATATTACGCCTTCAATCGATTATACAATTCCGTGCTGGTAGCCTGAACCCTACCTGGGACTACTTTGATGTCAGCATCTGGTCCGTTGTGGAAATTAATGTTGGGCTTATCTGCATCTGCTTGCCTTCTTTCCGCGTTCTGCTCGTTCGACTATTCCCGAAGCTGCAGGGCACAACGGAGCAACTGTATGGAAGGAGTTCGAGGCACGCTCAACGACTGACAGACGACAAACGATCCAACCGTCTTCCTCTGGGACACAGTGCTGCATCACAGGTCGAGAGGATAAACTCTTATCCAGATGTGGAGCCGAACCAGATTTTGTATCAAAAATCGTTCAGAGTGGATTATGGCGATAACGATGGCATTCACCTAGTATCAATGGACAATAAATCCAATGCTAAGTCAGAGGTTAGGCCCGCCATTGGATAGGAGATGTCTTGCCAGACATGGCTCGTATGGTTAAAATTTCTATTTGTTTTCTTCTTCCTACACGCTCGGGGCTTATTGGCCATGAGAAAATTTATGCTTCAAGATCGAAAGGTCTTGGGTCTATTCAGGAAAAAAAAGATAATTATCACGTCGCAAGGGTTTTTTTTTTTATGTTGGAGTTTATTAGCGGGAGATAGAATTAATAATGGGCAATCCATTATACTTTAATAATTTATACTGATATTCTTCTAGCGGCGCCAGAACCCGGAGTTTCTCTTGCTAGCCCAGGCGACACAGTTATAGGGTGTATCACATTATGGACTCATGCGCTTTCAAGAACTGCCTTTATTTGGAAGCATATTGGCCGTGAGTTACCGGAACTCGGCTTGTATTACAGCATTTTCAGAGTGAACCGGGGAAACCCATATAAACACAATAAAACTATTCCGGAAAACAGAAGGGAATATGCTGTTTATCCAGCCGATGGTTAATCTCTCAAAATATGGCCTTTGTCTTATAACTCCGATGATCTCTATGGCGGACTTTACGTAATCGAGGAGCAAAGCCGCGTTTTGCGGCCGCAAAGTGCGGCCGCAAATCCGCAAATCCACTCCGCAACTGAGATGCATCAGATTGACGCACGCCAACAGCGCAAATCACTCGTAAATGATGTGTCTTGCTCGGGCTCTTGGCGAATCTCGCTGCACTCCTCTTTGTGATTTCTAATTTCCAACCGCTAGTTATAAATCTGGAGCTATTACAAATACTTTTAGAGTGCTCTGCTTTGTCTCTTTTCACCATGCATTACCAAGCAGTTAGTTCACTTGTCAACACATAAACCGGGGCTGCAATTAACAGTTTCAATTACTTTGAAGGCTTATCGAGAACTCGTGGACCAAGTCTGGATTTATCGTTCCTACTAGAGCTCAAATGCTACGAGTATAAGTATCTGATATCGCTACAATATAAACTTGGAACATTCAGCTGGCTTACATCCCAAGCAACCACACTGTATTCAGGCGCATATCAAGTGCATATTTATTTATTTCTTACACCCAATTCACAATGCTCGGCAAAAAACTTATTGTGGTCCTTGGTGCGACTGGTAACCAAGGCCGCTCAGTTGTGGATGCTTTTCTGAAAGATGCGGCATGGCGTGTTAGAGGACTTACTCGGAATCCTTCCAGCGCGAAAGCTAAACAACTGTCTGCTCGCATGGAAATCGTTCAGGCTGATTTGGATGATTCTTCTAGTCTCTCGGTCGCTTTTCGGGATGCTAATGCTATTTTTGTTGTGAGCGACTTTTGGGGGATATACAGTGCCCTTGTTCAACAAAATAAAGACACCAATGAGAAGCCGCTAAACCTACTGGCGGGAGAAAGAGAACTACAGCAGCTAAAGAATGCAATCGACGCCGCTTCTCAAGTGCCTTGCTTGGAGAGGTTCATTCTGTCCACTCTCTCCAACGTGACAAAGTGGTCTAGAGGAAAGTACACCCATGTTTATCACTTTGACCTCAAAGCGCGCGCATCCGCCTATGCTGAAGAGACGCACTCGGAGTTATGGGCGAAAACTAGTCTTTTTCAAGCTGGCCTATTTTTAAATACCTATGTGGAAAGCCCAAACTTCATCCCTCGAAAGGCAAGTCATTAAAAGTGACAGAACCGTATAGCTAAAACGCTGACATGTCTTAGAACGCGGATGGTATCGCCCAATTCATTACTACAATGGATGCCGATTTCAAGCTACCGTGGATTGCTGCAGAAGAAGATACTGGACTATTCGTCAAGGCTCTTGTTCAAGAAAAACCAGGCAAAAACCTCATTGCTTACCGGGAGTGGGCAACTCTGCGAGAAATGGTACAAGCTTTCCAAAAGGCCTCTGAGACCAAATCTGAAGTGGTGGTTATCCCTCGTGACCAGCCAAATGAATTCTTGCCGCCCGATCTAAAGCTCGAAGTTGACGAGGGATTCCTTTATTTTAAAGAGTTTGGATATGAAGCTAGAGATGACCCAACAGTCATTCATCCAAAAGACGTGAGTGTGCTCCACATGCAACCGTTGTGCTTAAAGTATATGCTAAAAGAATAATCGTAGCTGGAAGAACCTCCCGTATTGGAAACGGTGGAACAGTATTTCCGGAAAAGAGACTCTTCACAAATATTCTCTGCATAAAGATTGACCAAGTGAACAATGTGCGTAACGAGAGCACAATATTCCAGGTTGAATGAGGAAGCAGGTGATTTGGTCATGGTTCCAAAATTTATACATCTAGTATTTCAACTTGTATTCAAAAGGTTTGCTGTAGCCTAAATAATATAATGGAACAAGGAAGAAAGTATTTTAGATACTAAATTAAGTGGTGTAAACGTTGACCACCTCTTGTGGGAGATGAAGCTCAAACTGGATATCGGTGAAATTCTTGCTGAGTGTCACGAATTTCTCGATAAGCTCTGACTGTAGTTTCTGGGCTACTAGTCTATCCCACTCAGCCCCCTCAATCGCTATCTGCTCTGCCTTTGGCTGGATAGTATCAGTCACAGTCTTTTTTATGCTCGCTAGGCCATCCAGAGGAAATAGAGCAATTCTTTTTGCCAACTTGTCAACGTAATCTTGCATTTCTGCCGACGTTTCGAATGCCTTGTTGACATAGCCGTAATCTTCAGCGGTTTTTGGATCAAGATCATTCCCAGAAAGAACGAATTCTATAGCACGAGCTCGGCCAATATGTAATGGCATCCACGCAACGCCCCCTGCGCCAGGGTGTAGGCCGAGGGTTCCTTCAAAGTTGCCAAAGCGAGCATTCTGAGACGCGAATCGCATATCACATGCTGCAAGGAACTCGTTTGCTATGCCACGAGCAGGACCATCAACCATGGCAATCACAGGTTGGGGCAGATTGCTCATATTCAGGAATACATTGCCGTTGAAAGCTGCCGTCCCCGGCGTGCTTGGATCAGGCTCGCCTACACAGTCATAAAAGGTCAGCATATCTAAATTCTATCTTTCTCAAATGAAATAGAGACTAACCTGGGGTAGGAAAGAGGTCGTAATGCGCACTGAAGAACTCAGGATTACCGCTTTTGAAGATGACGACTTTTGTTGAGGTGTCATTTTGGAGAAGATTTACAAGCTGATTTAGCTCGACAGAGGTTTCCTGGCGAAACAAATTGATCTCGCTTTTGGTATTGTTGATGGTAACTGTCAAAATGCCGCCATCTTTGTTTAAGGCCAAGGTCTCAAAGCTGGCCGACATGGCGACAGCGAAATGCATAAAAAAGGACAGGAAGCGGTGCATAGTGGGCAACATATCAAGCTATTAGAGGTCGATATTGCAGAGTGTAGATTGCAGAAGCTATGGAAATGCATCCATTGGAAGATATTTATACTTTTAGGGGATACTTCAGCCCCGTGTATTATTGTATCATGCTATCGTAATCCTATAGTATAGTAATTAAGATATACTCCGTATGTAGTAAACTAATCAGTATTTGCAAACACTTGCCGACATTTTTGCCTGCCGGGGATTATTCAAGTCATTGCTACGCGAATTTGTAAGAAATTTAAGACATTTATCCGAAAGCCGAATATGTTTATAAATACACAGAGTATTTTTGAAGTTGCTAAATGAAATATGATACCAGTCCATCTAGCCTTAGCCACGCGACTAAGCCATTCGCAAGCTGATGTTGCCCCGTCCAAGGATAATGGTAGATTTAGTCCAACGTAAAGTATAGCCAGTATAATAATGATGGCTTTTGTAATCCAGCATCTGTTCACTAATTTCGAATAATACTGCAGCCAGACCGCTTGTGTCCATTGTTCAAGTTATCCCCCACAGTGGCTTCAACCAACGAGCAGGCTTTCAGTGTCATAGGCGTACGACTATAGGCTGCGAGCTACAATTCAATTTGAGCATTTAAATCATTATTTTTTGAGAAAAATAGTAAGAATTTGGCCAATAGAGTCGTATTTAGTACAACTTGAGCGAACTAGATAGAATAAGGGAACGCGCAATCGACTCGTCGGACTTGCTACCAGTGTAATTCACCTCGCTTCTCATCTTATGTTTGGAATCAAGGGCAATTTGCTCCATTGACTTGCTCCACACGTCGAAAGTTCCACAGCTAGTGCAACATAACGCCATGACCACAGCCTGCCCCGAGATATTTTGCGGTTCCAGTGGGCTCAACGCAAGGTCTGCGGCCTGGTTTTACCTGCGCAGAGAAATACTGATCATCGTTTACTTATAGGTTTACTAAAGATGTAGGTATCTTGACAGCTCGTAAGGCATTGAAATATTCTTACCGAGAAGCCAATGTGAGATTTTGCTGTTAAAGGAAGAGATGGGCTTCACTCTGGCGACTTATAACCTGCTTGGGTGTTTGAACCCCACCATGACGACGCACCAGTCCTGCATCAGACAAGCACGGCCTGGTGATTAGTCGATATTGCGAAAGTGCCTGGATCTGACGACGCTTCAGCTGTGCTGACGTGCGGTATGTTGCGGCACCTCATATGGAGTATGGCAAGAAGACTAACACCGCAGCGGGCGCCACAATGCGCCAGGTTCACCAGCTACATAATACTACCTACATGGAATAAGATGGACATTGCTGCAGGGCTCATTCCTAGCAGTTATGACTAGAATTAGTAACTAGTTGGCATGGAAAGATATGTAGGCGCTGGAACAATATCCTGCTCAGACGGAATGCATAACTTTGTACACGGCATCAAGGCAGTATAAGTCACAACTGCCTATATGTCGGTACACGCAAGGAATACAATAGAATAGTGCATCAATATATGTAGCACATGTAAACTTTAAGTGCATTAACGTAGAGAGATATTTCAAGGCCGTATTCTTGTTGACGCACACTGCCCGCGTATTTGGTAGACATAGCAGCACTAAGAAGTTATTTATACAGAGATGCCTGTACTTTGTTGCCTGCAGTGGGCTCAGTTTTGCGATACAGAAATATTAGTGGAATGCTTGGTAGATGATTCTATTCTCCCGATACATGATACAGCTCTGTTGTTTGTAATTGATCGTAGGGCCTCTACACGGAGATGCGGTAGTATGCGGCAATACGGTGATATGCGGTAGTATACAATACTAGCAGCACCTCTCTGCGCTCACTATATCGTATGTCCTGCTTACAAATAATCTTTTTTGTTTCTTCAAAGGACTATTTATAAATTTGGTGAGCCTTGAGAGGTTTGCGCCGTGAATGGAATCTTGTAGCGATGGGTCATGAAGCTCTAATTATATGAAGAGGTGGGCTTCGTGAGAGGATTGCTGGAGGATTGTGAAAGAGGGCCCTGATCCTAAATAGTCTAGGCTCATCTCACGCCACGTGCCACAACAATGGATCCTAAATCCCCCCTAATCCTCTTGGATTTATTAGAACTAAGGCTCACTACATCCTTTACCGCAACCACATCTTACCCTATATCTATGATTGTATCCTAATAGCGTTATCTATAAAGAGTCTAAAAAAGCTCTTATACATATTCGTCGTATACTTACAGGTAGTATTTGCCATGTCTATAAAAATAACTATTTCTTTTTATATACCGCCACACTGTCTTCCAGCACTCCTTTCAATTGCACTACATTATTTTTGATGCTGAAGCTTCCTTAATAATACCTCGATGATTTCACTACTGCGGTCCTACAACTGCTATACTTCACGAACCGCACAGTATACACAGCTTTTGACATAGTCGCTCTCATATTTTAACGTTCTGACGTGATATAGTGTGGCTAGGATGCTAGGTTACATCGATGTATTATGTAAATAGAGAGTGTCTTCACAATAATTATACATTTCTTGATATTATATAAACATATATATACTCTCATAGGTATTCGTTATTCGTTAGGCTCTACATATACAAGCCATGCCACTTTTATGCTCGGCCAGCGGGCCAGTAAGTACCGAAACGGCCGTTGCTTGATGCAATGACTGGGCTGCCGTGCGAGTCATCGACATAAACGTAATTAGAGCCAACCTGCTGGAGATCCCAGTCGCGAGGGATTGTGTTGATTGAGGCATCGAGCGCCTCTGTCGCCTTGATGACCCATTGTCCGTCATTCTTCATATCATACGCTCCATTGGGTGCACCGTCCAAGATCCATTGCGTGAATCCCTTCCAAGCCCCAGAGTTATCCAAAGACCAAGTCAGAACACCACCGTCACATCCACGAATAAGAGAGACGTCGCTCCAACCGACGCCATTTCCGTCCCAGCTGACCTCATACCATGAGCCGAGCCATTGCGCCTGGCCGTTGAGCATATATTGGTCAACTCCGCGTTGAATACGGCCTTCGAAGCCATCAGGGAAGGAAACAAACTGAGTCTGGTTGGCGCCGACCCAAATGTACTTCCATGGGACAGTATCGCAGTTGTTATGGTAGATGTAAAAGCCTCGCCAGTCGGTGTCAGCATTGGTGATAGTGACGCCCTTGCCACCAGTGTCGCTGTCACCCCAAGTCAAGATTGGAGAAGTGCTGCATGTCCAGGCGCGCTTGGACTTTGCTCCATCAGACTTGACGGACTGGCGCTCTAAACCACCCGTCTGATAGCTTGTAAACCGATTCTGTGAAACGGCTTTGATAGCATTGATATCAGGCACGGTGCCATTAGCAGGAGCCGCCGCGGGGATTTCAGTTGTTGGTAGCGCGATGGCAGCACCAACAAGAGAGAGAAAAGAGATGGCACGCATGATTATGGCTGATGTATGAATAGGCAACCTTTGTTTAGACAATGCTTGTGTGATGGCCAGAATGAAGGACGAGATGAAGCAATGTCTTCATTTATATACTTTCCCCCCTTACCAACATGTCAATGCGAGACTGGGATAATTAGCCTTGCTTCAAGGTTATATCTTGTCATTTTTACTATCTTTTGCTCACAACTACCGTCGCTTCGGCAGTTGCCACGAGATTCGAGTTATTGAATAAGCTCAGAGTTATTGACAGGCTCCGCCGGTTCCATAGTTCCAATGGCGTGCTGCGGCAGAACCGAGTCAGTTGAGGAGAGTTGTAACTAGATTCGGCTCTGAGTAATGAGAATAACCAAGCTTGGTTAATAGTTGTAAACTGCCTATGATAAATGCAGAAGGAGAAGAGCTGCAAAGGATGAATATTATTACTATAGCATTGAAGGATTCTATATCTTATGTGATGGTCTGCTGCGGCTCTATATCGGCAGGATCTATCCGTGCCTATCAAGTATAGCAATTGGAAATTAAAAACACATTTGCCTTCCTCTTATAGAAACAATGAATATGTACCCGCAGATAAAGGATTCAAGGCAGCAGTTCTATGCATTGTCATCCAGGTAGTATAACCCGTCCGAAGCCGGATACCGTATAGCGGGAGCCAGGGTTGGGTGTTAGTGGCTGTCAGCTAGTCCCACTTTTAGGAACCAACTTGAAGATGTACCTGAAAATCATCCGACGAGGTACACGGTTCATATTACAATGAGAGCGATTAACAAGCATTTCACGCTTACGCCTTCTTAGTTCGAAAGTAGAAAGTGAAAAAGAAGTATAGAGGATGAAGAAGAATCCTTCAACAGAGTAAAATCCTTCAACAGAATAAGACACTCGATTGTTTGGAAACTATATATGGTAGGCTGAATGCTCTTGTAACACAATAAAATCGCCGCCACCATCAAGCTTGTGATATTTAAGTCATATCTTAAATCTCTTTGCTCACAGGTCAGGAAGAGACTCATCTTTTCTTCGTTCCAAGATCGAGGACTTGCATTGGCAGCTTTACATACACTTATACACCCAATCTTCCTATATAACACCCCTCAGCCAACATGCTCTTCTCCAGTAAAAGGATAGGCGTAGCCGCGTCCCTATTTACCTTGTCTCTTGCCGATCCATGGCCAAAGCGTGGCTTGGCTGCTAACGATGATATCCCCATCTCGCAGTTTAGCGGGTCGTGGAATGGCCATGGTTCGCAGGTCAACTGGCAATACAACTGGGATAGCACAACCACCCAGAAGCAAAGCTGGGCGGAGTTTGTACCCATGCTGTGGGGCACGCAGAGCTACCACACAAACCAGTGGTTCGACAATGCTTGGTATTGGCTTAACAATGGAGGTTCAGGGCACTTGCTGGCCTTTAACGAACCAGAACAATCTGGTCAGGCCAATCTGAGCCCCGGTGATGCTGCTGCAGCTTGGAGGCAATACATGGAGCCCTTCGTTGGCCATGCTCAACTCGGTGCTCCTTCCGTCTCTAATGACGGTTACAACTGGCTGAGCCAATTCTTGCAGGCCTGCAGTGGCTGCCATATCGATTTCATCCCAATCCACTGGTATAATGATTATACACTTGAGGGCGATCTGGAAAACTGGGTCAACAGTATATGCGCGCTTGGCGGTGGCCGTCAAGTCTGGCTTACAGAGGTATGTTGCCCACAGCAATTTCTACCAGAGAGAAATAATGATTGACAAGATACTAACTACTCGGATAGTTCCAAGCATTCGGAACAATTGACCAGCAGAGTACGTTTTTGCGATCAGCAATCCCGTTCCTCGATAACAACCCTTGCGTCTACCGCTACTCTTACTTTGGTACGGCGGACAATTCAAAGGTGCTGCTACAGAACGGTGGACCTGCCCTTTCTCCCTTGGGAGTTCAATACACTTTTAGCCCCTACGGCTCGGGCAATGGTCCAAACTAGAACCGCGACGTTTGTTTGGAGATTAAACCAGTGTACATATGATATTTCCAAATAAATAGTCAAATAAAAGCGAAATATACTGCTTCATGTAAAAACTGCTGGATATTGTAGTCAATTTTTGTTCATTGCCAGTTTATTCAACGAGCGAAAGGCCAAACATAGCTTAACATATGTTAAAGGGTTTATTGAATACGCAAAATTGTCAGTCAGTCTGCTCCTGTAGATAGCTAATTCATGCTACTGGACTGTCTTGAGATTTTTAATTCACTGAAAAGGCCGAAATAATTTTCCTCGTAGAAATTAGCAAAGTTTTTGTGGAAAATATAGGTTCAATTGGCTTAGCCTTCTATTATGACAACTGGATATGACCTCCCTACTTATATGCTGTAGCTGGGCTGACCCCTGCCCACCTAGGTACTGATACTTCCTATGTAGGTGCCGCTATTTACGACAGTTTTATAATGCGCAAGGATTGCGATAAGAAAGACGTAATTGGTTTATACAGCTAACATATAATTCTATGTAAATATGTATCTTGTATGTATCTTGAGTGGCTATATACATAAAGCGACTATAAAGAAGAATAAATACTTCGGATATTTTATGAATGAAGACAGGGGTAAAAATTGCCCGATGCTTTCAGGGTTGCAGCAGAATTCTCCTCGTCTCCAGCCTAGACCTAAATTGTCAAAGCCTTATGGTTGTCTAGGGTTAGGGGGGCAAGCAGCACCAACACAGCAGGTGATTTGACCAGACTGGCACTGTCCGAAGGAGTTTGCTGCGCCATCGTTGACATAAGTCCAGGCAGCGTGTTGGCAGGGGGCGAAGAAAGGCGCAGCAGATGTGGCTCCTTGATCGCTTCTGAGCGGGTTAACACAAGCATTTTGCCCGTCGTTGTTCTTTGTTTTATGTTAGCCACAACTTTAATTGCATGATTATACATGAACGTCAACTTACACCACAAGAGTTGAGGTTGAACAAGTTCTTGTTGCAGCCAGTGACAACTTGTCCACCACAAGAGCAAACAATGGCAACGGAGAAACCGTTTCTACGAACTCGTTAGTTGACAAGAAAATAGCAAAAGTAAATGACAGTTTTTGACTTACACATAAGAGATATCAACATCAGCTACCGCAATGTTAGATCCCTGAGGAACAACAAAGTTACCCTCAATCAGGGAATCATCGCCAGTAATAGCCCAACCAGCGTCGTTAATAGCGACGTTACCAATCCATCCAGTTGGTACAGCAAAGGCAGCAGTGGCGCCAGCGGCCATAGTGCCGGGACCTACATTACCCGACACAGCAGAAGGACCGTTGGGGTCGTGAGCGTGCGAGGTCGAAATAGCATCACCGTGGCTGTTAATAACAGTGATGGTCAAGAATTGAGGAGGGCTGTCAATGAGTAGACCATGAACATTGGGGGCAGCTGTGGGGCCCGCAATTCGAACAGTTGATGCAATCGTGCCTTCAGTACCAGTCAAGGCCGGCTGAGGAGCGGCAAGGACAGAGCTGGCAAGGCCAAGTAACGAGATGTAAGTCAAGCGAGCCATTTTAGATGTAGATGAACAGCGTCAAAAACAGTAATATGAAACTCTTTGATACCAGGAGATTGAAGTTCTTGTGAATGAAGAAGATATCATCATAAAAGTTCTGGAGCAAGGTCTCTCTTTATAGATGATTCTCTTGTTGAGAATTGTGGTATCTTCTATTTCTCCTACAGAGTCTTTTTCACTGATACCAGAACCTAACTTCTCTTTCAACCCTTGCCTCGTCCCCTTTGATGCTGTTGAGGCTGACAATGCAATCTCATTAGGAACTTGAAAAACTGTTGAGGTTGTCTAGATTCGGTCACTATCAGACAGTGAGAGTAATTCTTTGAATCCTATTGCTACGTTAGTTGAACATGATTGGCTCGGGTGTAAAGATGTACCGTGATTTGAGCATGGTATACGACTCACAACCTTCTCTTTCGGTATATTATGTTGCTTAAGACATCCGTTTATCCCGGTCTAGGGTACTTAGGGCCGAAGGGTAGCCTAATAAAGCTCCGAGTAAGGCTAAGTGTGGCGTAATGAGCATAGATGCCAAGCCGTATGGTTTTCATTTTTAATTTATATTACCTGAGCTATATGTAGTAAGCATAGTTCTGTAGAAATAGTCAGCTTAATTCATATACACTACCGTCTTCTGCTCCTTTAGGATCTGCTACAATGGAAATATTTATGCTTCTGTAAATTGAAAATCCTAACGCCAATTCCTAGTATTCTTAGCATTGCCGCAGCTTGCCCGGAATATATGTTTACTCTCAAAGGTCTAGCAGCTGCTTATACACGAATAGCTATGCATTAATTTTGTGGCTAGCGTCGGTTATTATTCCTAGTGCTATGATAAGCGACATTCCTTCCAGGCAGCACTCTGTACGTGCGGATGCAACCTGGGTTTTAACTACGAATATTATGTCAATGTATTATTGAACGCAGTAACTTGAGTTGGTAGTTTTCCTAACAACTGTATGGAGTAGACTTTGCGTGATTAAGTTTCAATGCCCAACCGCAGCACTCAACTTGCTGGTTTCAAACCGCATACCATTGTAGCAATATTTTGCGAGGTGGAGAGCAGACTACAACCCTTGGTGATATTGCTTCTTGAATCCTTCAAACAGGGGTCGGACTGTCGGCACATAGTAGAAGGTAGCGTTGGAGCTAAATGAAGAAACGCTAGTCCCACGTGTCCCTGAAGATCACATTGGTGTATTATACCTACATAATGCGACATCCTCTTCTAACGATAGTAGATGCCGGACGGAAGTCGGGCTTACTTGGCCATATAAAATGTGGCATAGTGCGTCTCATCCGGCACTATCCGAAATACAACTAGTGTCCTTATAAGCAACTGCCGCTCCAACAACAATAACTGATACACGACTTGAACCAACCCGAAAGAACACTGGCTAATAGAGCAACAGAGATGTAAAATGTTTATTAAACTTTGTATAGGGTTAGAAGTTGTGCGAAGTGAAACTAGCATCCCTGGATCTTGCGAGGCTAATGAGATATTTCCCAGTTACAATATTTATCATCCTAATATCGACGCTCTTATATATGATAAACCCAGACCTAGGCTAGTCTTCCATGCCCTTGTCTGCCTCTTTGTGATCTGATCACGTTCAAGCATCCAAGTGCGAATGAAGCCAGCTATGGCCAATTCACCGCTTCCTGCATACACCCATGAACACCATCGTATATCTCCAGCAGACCTAATCAGAGAATGTTTACAGCCTCTAAAAGCTTATAGTAAATTTCTGCCATGTCTAGCTATAGGATCTGATGGTTGAAGTAAAGCGCCCCCTGCTTCATGCCAGTTCCGACACTTGAAAAGAGCAGGAAATAACGGTTTATTCTTGGCGCTGTGAAGAATACTACATCAGCCACCGCTATGATATCTTTTATTGTAGAGTCAACTGTACTATATAGAGAGCTTGAGTAGGGATGTACTATGGGCTTCCCAGCTCGTAGAAAGTCCATCAAGTGGTGTGCCCTGTTTTGAGTGATTTACAATTGTGGCCCTACGGATATCATTGCCGTGAAGGATTCCTGTAAGGCGAATATTTCGTACTGCCCGTCTGCTGGCTCTGAAGACGTTGGTAAATCCAGCAGATTGCTCTAGCCTGAATAGGAGCATGCATCTTAAAGCTGTGCATAAAGCGGTGAATTTGGCGTCATCAAGTATTCCGACTGCTTTGCCTAGGGAGTCACAATGAGAGCGCTTTGCAACCTGGAACGTGGTTGGGGCTTCTCGCTACGCTCCAAGGCTATTGGCACCTGGTGATGGCTTAATTTCCATACTATTGACACAAATTAACCACTCAGCTGTTCTAGCCACGAATAAAGTGATCATTTTTCCGGCCGTGTGACGACAGAGCGATGTGATTGATAACGAAGTTCAGCACCGCATAAGACTTTGATGAGTGCCTGATTGAGAGCTACGATTAAACTAGGAATATTTGTCTGTGAGACCCTAGGAAAGGGTCTTTACATTAGCGTCCGAGAGGACAGTGAGCGGCGGGGAGAACTCCTAGAAAAGCCTAGAAGAAGTAGGGCCATGCCTCCATGTGCTGTATTGCTTGTAGATGGTCATTTGAAGTTACATAGTGGGATTTACCCCTGCATGAATACTCGGATATCGGGAAACAGTTGTAATTTGTCATATTTGCTTGCGTATTGTAGTATAGCGTGGAGGACAAAGCTGGACGGTTTTGGTAGTATATTCATGCCAAACTGGATATGGGCCCGCCTGATACCTTTTGCGTCTCACGACCTAAGATATTCCAAGCACATATAGAGGACCACTTGCTTCACATATTCGGAAATTGATGCGATGTATACGTATGCTCGTCTAGTTTCCATTTATTTTGTCTCATCTATTCCATTTACTATATCCGAGAGGGCAATTTGGTCTCCCGATTCATCGTAGTAGAAAGCCAGGGAATATTTCGTCGTCTGGGTCGATGAAAAATTTCGTCTGCCCAACCAAACTAGCCCGACCCCTAACGCGTGGAATACAAGCTGGAAATCCATCCACTGGACTTTGTGCTGTAGACACAATATCTGCCTCGAACTTTGAGCCTATAATGGAGGTGTGTAGAAGCTTCGAGGACCCAGACTCCAGCTTGCCCTGCGCGAATAAAATGGCCAGTCTCGCGCAGGTCCCAGAGCCACATGGTGAACGGTCAATCTGCCCATCTGCGAAGACGGTGACGCTTCTTTGCTTGACAACATTCATCTCGGCCTCATCATCCCCCTCCTCGCTGAAGAAGATGACACCATAGCAGTCGTACGAACCGTAATGAGCCCTGGTGCCGAGCAAAGTCTTGATTTCTCGGCCAAGCTCAATGAAGCGATCAGCGTTCTTTGGTTCAACATCGATTCCAAGCTGGGCCACATCCAAGGTGGCATAAACTGCGCCACCAAAGGACAAATCCAGGCTAATATCGCGGCCACATGAAGGGATGGTTAGAGACAGCGATTTTGCCAGCTGATAGCTGGCTACATTGATAAAATCGGCATGTACTGGCTTGCCTTCTTCCATTCCCATCCGTGCTACTACGCGACCCGAGGGCACATCGACTACAACGTCGAATATTCCATTGGGCTTAGTAACCTTGACAATATCGTGCGCGACAGCCCAATAGCCAAGGGCAATAGTGCCGTGGCCACAAGCTGTAGAAAAGCCGTCCTTGTGCCAGAATAGGACTCCAAAGTGGGCACCAGAGTCATTTGGGGGTGTAATAAAGCCACCGTACATGTCGGCATGGCCGCGAGGCTCATGGCATAGCAGCTGACGGAGCTCATCCAAGGGGTGGCCTGAGACCGCCGTGATATCGAGCCGTCTCTGGGCGACAGTGGGGGAGTTTGGAAGATATTTAGCCGGCAGTTTGTCGACAATACGAAATGGCTCACCGGCCGTGTGCCAGTCTTCGGTTTCAATCCAGTACGAGGCCTTTTTCGCTGTGTTGTCCATGGCTGAGAAAAGAGAACGTAAAGGCTAATTCTGTATCATCTCAAATGACGGGGACACCTGGGACTCGAAGACTGGCTTGAGAAAGTGCTTTTCTGTTTGATGAATCAAGAAACATGTCTCATTATCCTATCTCCCATAATCCTGACGAAAATCCACACTCAATATTCTGGAACAGTGTGGTGGCATCACTGACCAGCCACCAATCATCGCCCGATTTTATGAGAAACTGGGTCTTCGTAGCGGCCATCCCTGCATAGGCCCTCCCTGCATGAGGCGTTGGCAATCCCTACATGTATGTACAGCTGCCACGTTCTACACGACGTTATGGCTATTATCAGGGAAGCTGAAGATTGCTCGAGCTCTAACTTTCCCTTGCCATGACATACATCTACCGGCAGTTCGAGGCCACGTTACTGAGTTCCTAACTTTTCTCATATGGCCCCATTACATGTACTTTTTACTACAGTTGGCTATAATGACTTTAGATATTGAAAATGTTTCCCCTGAGTTTTCGCACATCAATGCATCAGAAAAACTTGGGCCAATTTCCTCAAGCGGGCTTTCCCACTTGAACGATCAACATGGTCATATTGAGGGCCTCCAGCAGAAACTCAACACACGACACCTTACCTTCATAGGTCTAGGTTCAGTTGTCGGCACAGGCATATTCCTGGGCACCGGCACCGGTCTCACAACTACTGGCCCTGTTGGATTAGTTCTGGCTTATGTCGTCATATGCTCAGTTGTTTACTGCGTTATGTTGTGTACGGGAGAGATGGATGCTTATCTGCCAGTGGTTGGAGCCCATACGAGACTATCCGGTCGGTCCGTTGACATATCCCTATCTGCAGCCAGGCCTTGGAATTATTGGTATTGTTGGTCTCTTATTTCTGCTGCAGAAGCTGCAGCTGTGATCTATAGCAGAGCACTCAAACTTTGCTTCGTCAATAGAACATTTCTTTTCATCTAGCAGCTATCCATTTTTACTTTTATTAGCCCCTAGTTAGCATTGTTTATTGCATCGAGTTTCCCACCAGCCAAAAGACAAGAAACCATTGCCTATTGAAGAGCACACAATTCTCAACTGCTATGTTATCTAAACCACGATGCGCGTGCCAATTATTGCGGTTCACAGCTATTAAAAGTGATTAAATTCTCATTGTGGCTAAAAATAAACACGCTAGGATATACTCGTAAGTTTGAATTGCGACGCGTCAAATCATTAATCTTTATGACAGTGCAAGCTGCCAACCTCGCTGCCGAACGACATCCCTCCAGCCTATCGTTTCAGTCTCTTGTAATTGGCCCCTCTGCTCCCAAAGTTCCTCCAAAACCTCTCTGCAAGCATTCACATTCCGGAACCTCCTCCACTTATTCATTGTGTAAAGCCTGTTCTTGATTCGCTCAATGTGTGTTGCATTCTTCGCTTCCCCGCCAGCAATAAACAGTGGAAAGAGTAACGAGCACTCGGCCAGCGATCCCTCGGGCACTCTTTGCGCAGCATCACAGACCGACTCAACATACACATCAATCCCTTCTGTTAGAATATCGGCCGAATGCTGTGGAAAATATTTTTGCAGGACGTAATGGAGGTATATTAGTCCCGCACTTTGATATGTTTGGCTGAGGAATCCGAGCGGTGTATCGGCGGAAACAGCTGGGCATTTCCATTCTCGAAGCTCATCAGCTATGCTGCGAGCCCTTTGAAGGAATGTGTCGTATGTGGAGCTTGAAGGTAGTCCTTCAAAGATGCTGGCATAGTCGTCTTCTTCTGGACTGCCCCCCTCATGGAGTGACAGCTCGTATTCTGCGCAGTCCACGTTCAAAACACTGATTTCAGATGTCAATAGCATAATTTTCGACGCAAACGCAAAGTAAGGATCCGCCATCTCGTCATCTGCAGACATCCAATAATCGCCAGTGATGAGGGGCCTTCTATCCAGTGATACGCTCATTAGGATATCATGGTAGGCAAAGTTCCTCACCAACCACTTTCTCTCAACTGATTCCAACCAGTAGCTGTTAATTATGGTTCTTGACTTTTGCAGCGCGCCTTCTTGAGCATCAGAGCTTCCGGATTGCAGGACGGCCGCAGCACCAAATAGATGGTGTGCCCACCCGCTTGTAGTTGCATCCGAGATGGTCTCCATGGAGCACATGGCCATGGTTATAGCTAAACACATTTCCCCAGAAAGGTTATTGCTGTTAAGGGCGGCGCTAAGATTACCAAGAACCCTGCCGCGATGCTGGAGAGAGACATTGTGGAAACTGGGGTCTCGTAAGGCAAGATGGGCCGATGACCATGCAGCCATTGCATCAAGGAGGGTAGCGCAGTCAAAGGCCATTGGCAATAGGACTAGATCCACTATTAAAGAAGATTCTAGACGTGGAGAGAGTAGTTGTGTTTAACTCACCTGACAGGAAGCAGTTATTTTCGGCGGTCGCTGATAGCATAATAGCAAGAGTGGAAGTGTAGTATCGCATCATGGTCCTCCGACTAGAGGTCAAATGATCGACTGAATCTTGAGGGCGCAAAAAGTCCAGCGGTTCAAAGATCTTTGAGACCTTGAGCACTTCGGAAACAGTGTCGCCCTGTGGAGAAATGGAGTTGTCATAGTCCCAGCGTTGACGCGCTTCAGAACCGGCCGAGTCTCTGGTAGCATCTTCCCCGCCGGCGCTTGATCCAACCTCTCGGGGCTTTTCGTGCTTGCAAACGAGATTCAGTCGCGAGCAGTGCCCACAAATCGGCAGCCCCTGGTCGCATTTCTTCTTGCGCTGTCGGCAGGTTAAGCATCCGCGGCGTTGTCGCGTGTAGCCGCCCTTCTTGATCAATTTGCGCTGGGAAATCAGCGGCTGCGGCCTTGAAGCCGGTAACAGCGAGACCGGCAGCGTCGACATTGCGGGTATAGGAGCGAGACGGGCGTCAATGGCGGCAGACAATCCAATCCCAGTGGGGGGACGTTTGATGACCAGATTTACGCAGCAGGTAGTACCACGCAGGATATATGAAATGGATCTTCCAGAGTGGTAAAGAAATAAGGTGACAGAGAAACCGAGAGTCGGAATGCGTCCATGCGCGGCGTCAAGGGCGGCGGCGAGACTGTTATCTTATTAGCGGACACAGTCCAAGATAACGACCGAGTGTCTATCAGTTGTGTGGAGAATGCGGAGTAAGTGGACAATGGATAACAGCTGGAAACACAAAGCGCGGGGAACTTATCTGATAGCGCGTGGCAAAGTGGTTGTATTGGGTTAAAAGCCGAGTCCACAAAGTTAATACGGGAGCGTGCTAGTTGCATTGAGATAACTCGTACATAATAGAGATAGCACTAGAACGAGGTTATCGCCCCTCTTGCGCGCGGCCAACTTTTGGTGATCCATCTTTCTTTGCTGCTCCTTGTATTCACGCTGAAGAGTGCGGAGAGTTGGAGACTGTGGAGCAGTTTAACAATCGCGGAGAATGAAGAAGATTTATTATGATATGTGTAATTAATATTGTAGTACTATCCATTTTGTTGCTCTCCATCTATCCATCTCAGTGGTGGAAGTCATCTCCATAGCTCTCCAGCTGCGGCCCGGTAAAGGTTTTGCGCAGCTTGGCAACCCACACAACTGCTGTCACAACTAAGCCAACAGCCATGACGACAATTAGATAATTCATAGTGCCAGCAGTGACAGGGTAGCCAACAGGGAAGCAGAAGCAAATAGAGAAGAAAATTACAAATAGCGTAGCAACGGCATTAGTAACATAGCCAAACTTTCCAAGAGAAAAGGCTCGCTCGGGAAGAATGCTGCGGCCTCGGAACAAGAGAGCAGCCTGAGGTAGCGCAACAGTGATGTTGAGCGCAAATAGAGTGAGGTTGATGAAACTGCTGTATGCTGTGGCTGACGCCACGTAAAGAACGCCGATAATAACCTGCAAGACAAGCATGACTGCAGCGGCGCGAACGGGGCTTGCCCAGTCCAGATGACAGATGAATTTGGAGTATGGGACGCCGCCATCTCGGGATAGCGACCAGATTGTTCGGCCGGCGAAAATGAAGAGATTGAGGACAATATCGTAGAACATGATGATGTAGTAGACAGCCCAGATGGTTGTGGCCACCTTTGAATTCAGCGCTTGGTTGTAGACCTCCAGAATGGGAACCCCAGATTCGATGAGAGCCTGAAGATCCGTGACAACAAACATGAGCGCAATGTTCCAAGCAAGGACTGTGGCGATACCGAGGGCCATGGTCGTGATGATGGCGATGGGGACGTTTCGACTCGGATTCGGCACTTCTTCAGAAACGTGTGTCGGGGCATCAACGCCACTGTACGCCCAGAGGCACCCAGTAACACCGATGAAAAAGGCCCATCCATCTGACCATCCACTAACATTTGTATATTGTCTAAAGACAAAATCGGAAGACTGTTTGACATCCTGGACGGTAAGCAGCGTAACCAGTGAGGCCACGAAGCCAGCAATAGACAAGACAAGAATTGTCACACCCAATTTACCAATGGCAGTAGGAAACCGGGACGTTGCTCCAAACGCGATGATGCTCAGCAGGATATGGAGTAGGTATGTATGCCAGGCTTGTATTTCGTAGCCTTCGTTCCACAGGTTGACAAGGTCAAGAATCGAGCCGGCGACAAAGAAGTTGCACGACGCCGTTGCCGCCATGATATAAATCACGGATATCCAGCCTGTGAAGAACGCAGCCACTCGTCGTGTCGATTGTGGGAAGGTCATGTAAACGATGTGGTATTGGCCACCGGCAGATGGAAATGCAGATGCAAGTTCGGCAAAGCCAATGTTGATTGTCGCCATGACGATTGCGGCGACGATGAGGCCATAGATGAGGCCTGGGCCACCACCGCAGGCAAGCGGGACAGCAACGCCAGAGGCAAAGGCCACCCATGAGTTCATTGTAGTGAAGCCGAAAGCAATGACAGATAGAAGAGTGTATCGCTTCTTGAGCTGTTCTTCGGGTTGTACAAATTTTGACTCTTCCACATGGGATTGAGATATGGACACAGCGTCCAGAGCGTTGGGCTTGTCAGCCATGGCGAGGAACGTTTTCTGGATTTTATTATTTGAGTAATGAGATAGGCTGGAAAGGGAGGGCGAAAAGAGGAGAGGAGAAGGGATTTGAAGAGCTTATATAGATAGTAGCTGGCTTCACCCAAGGATAGCAGATATAAAGGCAGCTAGGGCCATTTTAACGGATGACTTGTAGTTGATAAACCTCCTCGGACATCAAAGATCTAGAAATATTCACCACACCAAGACTTGGCGGGTTCGGATTCGAGCCGAGCTAAAAAATGCGCTTTCCGGAGGCGTGTATTACTAGCGTTGGCTGGTTCTTATCGGTACTTCAACACGCGTAAGATGTAGGGGTGCTCAACAGCCGATGGAGGTTGCAGCCAAGAACCAAGACTCCATTTTTATCAAGCCACGTGCCGAGGCGCTGGATCTTGCGAACTATGTATAAATGAGGCTTGGAAAAGGGACAATATATACTTGACAGCGCGGTATAGAATCCGCCGGTAGCTGAGTAGACGTTTAACAGCTCACGCGGTTACTCTGATGCTGGCGCTGAGGAAATGTCTGGTGGCTCACGGGTTTGGCACCAGTTTAGCAAGTCAGAATGCGCCTATTCGCGGCCGATCTCGGGCTTCATAGAAGAAGCAGTTTCCCCAGACAAAATCCCCCGCCGTTGACGCCGTGGGTGGAGAATGTGGAGAAATGCAAACTCCAACTATTAGACACAGCGGTCCTATAAATGGTAGCCATGTAAGGCGAAATCTGCTGAATGTAGTGACTTCGTTTATATCTTTTCTCCTCGTTTCCTTTGTAGGTATTGTTAAGCGCTCCTTGTCTCAAAATGAAGTTCATAACATGGCTCAGCATCCTGGCCTTGGCGGGCTCAGGCTACAGCTGCGGCGGGCATGGCGACGAGAAGGAATGGAGCAAAGAGGAATTGGCTGAGTTGGAGGCAAAATGGGGGCACGAGGTATGTGATGAACCGAATTTGCATTTGCCAACTCGTGTTAACACAATGCAGTGGTCTTTCAACGGCATCGGGTCATTCGCTCATCTAGACTATGTCAAGTGCCTCACAAACCCTCAAGAGAAATATGACATTGCAATTATCGGCGCGCCTTTCGATACCGCTGTCTCATTTAGACCAGGTACTTATTTCGCATTGCGCAGGCGATGATTGTTTTACTTACCCTCTCACAGGCGCCCGCTTCGGTCCCAGAGCTATTAGACAAGCCTCTTCTCGCCAGACATCGCTACGCGCATTTAACCCTCGCGCAAACATCAATCCCTACCAGAACTGGGCGAAAATCATTGATTGCGGCGATATCCCCATTACGCCTTTTGACAACAATATTGCCACGGAGCAAATGACGCAGGCTTTCAGAAATCTTGGTAGAGCTAAGCCAATAAGCTCACTAAGCAAAGGTCGACCCAAGCTTATCACGCTTGGCGGCGATCACAGTTTGGCGCTGCCTGCGCTGAGATCTTTGAAGGAGATTTACGGGAAGCCGGTCCGGGTGCTTCACTTTGACGGTATGTCTTCACGATGACATTCAAGAGTAGACGACGGAAACTGATTGACTCTAGCTCACCTGGACACTTGGAATCCCGCCGCATACCCGTCAGCTTGGGGCTCAACACATTTTACTCACGGCTCTATGTTCTGGATGGCTAACCAAGAGGGACTTCTCTCAAACGCATCGACAGGCCAATCAGTCCACGCCGGTCTGCGCACCCGTCTCAGCGGCTCTGACTGGGCAGATCACGAATCAGATACAGCCCAGAACTGGGTTCGCTATGCCGCTGACGAGATTGACGAGATCGGTACACAGGGTATCGTCGATGGTATCATGTCGGTGTTGGGAACTGAGGACCCGGTCTATCTGTCTGTTGATATCGATGTACTGGATCCGGCCTTTGCACCTGGTACTGGAACCCCAGAACCTGGCGGTTGGACTACCAGGGAGTTTATCCGAATTCTCAGAGGAATTGAAGGCTTAAATATCGTTGGTGCGGACGTGGTTGAGGTCAGCCCTGCCTATCAAGGAAGGGGTGAAGAGACAGCTTTGGCAGCGGCACAGGTTGTGTATGAGATTCTGAGCTCCATCGTCAAGAGGGGTTTGGAAGACGGAGCTCAGGAAAAGTCAAAGGATACAAAGGATGAGTTATAATACGTGTATAATAAGGTTTGCATTAGCGGCTGTTGTGTCTCAACGCTGGGTCTGTATTATATATAAACTTGTACAAAAGATGGCACGATCCAATTGATATGGTTGGGGCATTGGTGCCTTTTAATTAATCTTGGTCAGCTAGAACATACGCGTAATATTATAGTAACAACTACTATAGGTCGCCAAAGCAGGCTGTTTGTCACATTGAAAACCATGTACTATAGGTATTATGCATACTCCCCCGCCTCATGACAATACATACATGTATCTATTTTGGTGGAATGTTTCTCTACATGGACATTTTTACTATCATTCTAAAAAAGAAATAAGCGACATGCCGGGTCTCTGTGTCCTCGATGTGTAGCTGTGTTGGCTCCCTATGCTTATTTACATTTAATTATGCAGTAGTGGCGGGGCTCAACCCCTCTTCTTATGTCTGTCAAGACATATCACGAGGCTGTGGGATGGCAACAAGTCCAATCAGGCAACAGTGGAGAGCAATACGCTTTATAGTGTATGCAAGGGCAATAAACGAAATGCAAATGCGTATGTAGCATCAGCCCATTGCTACCCCATTACCCTACTCTCGATATGCGGGAGTGAAGTATTGTATATCCGAGATACACACATGACGTAAACTCGCCAAGTCGTCCACTAACTGTTTTACACGTCACGGCAGTACGTGCAGTCGCTCTCTTATATTCCATTGGATAGGTTAATTACCTGATGAGACACGCGTTATTGTAGGATAAGCCGTTCAATTATTAGTAAGAAAGTCGTAAATCTTTTCAGCGGCTGGCTCACCATATAAATAACTTGGATTGCCCATTTCCAAAGTGGCCAAAGCATTCCTTTATATATTCTCATATTACACAGGATTGTCTACCAACACCCAACGACGCGATTTATTCTCCCAATCTCCTACACATTAACTTGAAGGCCAGCCTATACAAGTCTTAGCAATGTCAGCCCCTACCCTCAAGCACGTCTTCACCATGGCGATTACGCCAAAAGAGCCAATCAATGCCGGTGAAACTCCAAGAGGAAAAGCAAACTGGTTCGAAATCACGCATGGTACGATTACCGGAGTAGACGGCAGCCATGTTGCAGAAGTAACCTCTGGTGGAGGAGACTATCTCACCCGATACGTGGAAGACAATGTAGCCGAGGTAGATATGCGGCTGATAGCTAAATACTCGGATGGCGAATTGTTACGCCTCACCGTGACGGGATATGATTATCTCGATCGAGCAACTATGCTGGCTTTGGACGGCAAAGCTGGCGAGGAATCGAGCAGTAATGCGTCAAGTATCTCTGAGCCGTACGGATTTGAGATATTGAAATGCAGCACGGCGAGTGAAGAGCATAGATGGATGAACTTTGCACTTTTGCTGGCGCGGGTACACTTTGTCGTTGGTGCTGCCGGTATTGAAAGCGTTGTATACAAGATATACCATGTTACGAACTAGGGCTATATGAAGAGGCAATGTTGTGGACGGAGAGTGTATGGCATGACAAGAATTAAATAGGCTCGAGTTAGTTATTACTTAAATATTAGGTGATCCTCTATACCATGCGAGTATGGATGGTGCAAATATTGAGCCGCTTTTCCTCTTTGTTCATGATCAACGCGGTGTCAACACTTCAACAGAAAATGTTTAACGGAACTCTGTATGCATTTATATTGTATTTAATTAAATAATTGTTTGTTTGTAACCTCCTCTTTCCATAGCCTAGTTGCTTATTGACCCAACAGCTTATTCTTGTTATAAATCATATGGATAATCTCGACCACTTTATCAGGCAAAGTAATCAGCCAGAAATATAAGGTGAGCGACACCACCCTTCTTGCCAGCCTGTGCTCGGTCTGCCTTTGCAAGGCCCGTTGTCGCTTCGATATAAAGAGAGCGCACGCAAATTTTGTTGTTGTTGTTTCGACGACAGGCTAGCTTTGGCCTATGGCAGCGTTCACATGCTGGACGACGGATGCCTTGATCGTGAACCAGCATCACAGACATGATAAATGAATTGAAGTGAGAGAGAACTATGATGTTTTTAGTTAGGCCAACTTGTAATGATAGCGATGAGAATTAAATGGATGAGTTATAGTGGCTCTTGGATGATCTGTTTTGTTCCAGGCCGCGGTCACCCAAATTACATGTTATTGCATATGTAGGGAAACAAGGTGAGGTTTAGACCAGCAGAGGGCGGTCTTGTCAGATGTTTGCGAATATTTTGAACATTCCCATTGATTTGCTTTGATAGGCGTTTGAGATACTGATTCATAGACAGGGAGTTGATATGATATAGATGGCTGCATGCACACAAACTCTGTGAAGCCAAGATCTTGGCAAAAATTGAACCTATATATACCTATATATACTTTATATTCTTTTAAATGTTTTATCTACATGTCCCAATTTCTTTTGTGGCAAGCTTAAAGTGCCTGGTTGCCGTAGCTGTAGAGGTCCAGTCTGTTAGAACCGCCACATGTTTCAGCAGCGTTGCCAGCGCAGGCCATGTTGCATCCAGCATTTCCATCCGGAGCAATGGTGGATCCATTGGCGAGGCTGTTGCCGCAGTCTAGAGATTGTCAGCACCAGTTCAGAGGCATATCGAGCTGGAGTTACACTTACAGCACTCGTCGGCAAACTCAAGGCCAGCAAGGGTGTAGCCCAAGCCCTTGCACACACTCTGGCATGCCTCAATAGTCATTGACGTGGGGCCATTGGGAACACCCTCGGCAATCAACGCTCGAGCATTGACACTGTCGGTGTAGCATCCTCTCAAGTTCCATTGGGTGGCCGCTGGGGGTGAGGCACTTCCAGTTGCGGTTGCCAAGCTGTAAACATTGAGGCGGTTCGGGCCTCCGCAGGTTTCCTGTGGCGCACCGCTGCAAGTCATGGTGCATTGAGCACTTCCATCAGAGGCTGGGGCGCCTCCATTTTCGAATTTGGTATCACACCCTGAGTATTGTTAGCTACAATCGGGTGTTGCTCTTGGCACGATACTTACAGCATTCTCCCGAGTATTCGACGCCGGCAATGGTATAACCGGCGGACTTGCAGGCTGTTTCACAAGCCTCAACCGACATGGCGGTTGCACCTCCTGCAACCTGGACCTGGTTGGCCAAAATTCGACCGTTGACGTTATCGGCGTAGCATCCCAAGGCTTTCCATCCGGTTTGATTGGGCGGGGGGCTCGTAGTGATGGTGGAAAATGTCGTTGATCTTGCGCTGGTGGTGCTAGAAGGGGGAGGAGTCACGCCTCCACTTCCAGAAGCGAGTCGGAAGAGAGCAATAACGTCGGCAAAGGCGTTGACGTTGTCAGCAGAGACCGCAAGCGTGTTTCCGTTCTGTGTGATTTGGTTGAGGACGCCCACAGTTCCCAAGTTGTAGACATTAATGTTGCTCAGCGTGCCTTCAAGGTCGAAGATGTTGTTCTGGCAGTTTTCTGATCCAAGAGCCACGTCACAAGCTTTTCCTTGTCAGCATACTCGTGCACAAGTAAAAGAAGAAAAGAAGGACTTACTAGTGGTGCCATCGTTGTTGATGAAGAACGAATACAAACCGGCGGCATAGATAAAGATGTTCTTGGAGCTAACAATTCGCAGGCCCCAAGCCTCAGCGCAGCGGCCAGAAGTGCCGGCACAGGAGGCGGCAAAGTTAGGGTCGTTTAGAGCAGTATTGACGTTGAAGGGTGTTGGAGCATTGGGGTTTGGCTGGTAGTATCTGGGCAGAGAATATTAGCGGTGCGCGCATGAGGGCGATTGATGTACCTACGGTGTCTCTGTCTGAATAACTCCCGCATAAATGTTCTGTGTGTTGGCAAACTGATACTGATAGAAAGTGTGATGTTCAACAGCTGTTCCAACACTATAAAAAGTCTGTCAGTGGTCTGATCGAAATGAACAAGGATGTGCTAGACAAATGGTAGACATACAACCAGAAAGTACCTGCTGTACTTTCAACGTACAGACCTCTGCCGCTGAAGATTGTGATTTGTGTGTTGCTCGCGTCATCGATATCGTGATCCGCAGTCCAGAGCCAGTTCTATTCACGTTAGCTGGGAAACACATTTCTCACGCCAGTCCACTTACATTCTCCATATACAGGTTGCTTGCGCTAGCAGTGATGTGCATGGACATGTAAGCTCCAATGCAATTCGTGTTCACCGCTGTGCTGCTCGCAGTGACGGGGCATTGCGCAACTTGGAGGTTGGATCCCTTGAAGCCACCGATCCTCGTGTGCACATCCCACATTCCACTTGGGGTTCCAGAAGTCGCCAAGTTCCACTCGATGAGGACGGCGCCGGCTTGAGTGCCCTGAGTAGCCACAATCATGTCTGACCACTCCACTTGTCCAGTCTGACCAGCAGTACCAACTTGAACCACAGGCTTCGGGTTGTTTTGGTCGTTAAAGAAGCTTCCGGAAGACATGATGATGGGGTATTCCTCTCCAACAATCTTTGCGCCGGGAGGGATAGTGAGGGTCTTGGTGATACGGTAAATACCAGCATCAAAGTAGACGACTTGGCCCGCAGCGGTGGCACTGTTGATGATATTTTGCAGGGCGGTGGTGTCATCCGTGACAGCGTTACCTAGAGTCACGCACAAAGTCAGCACTCAACCTTTGACAAACAATGAATAACAGTACTCACCGGTGGCACCGGCAGATCGGACGCTCTTGAATGAAGAAAGCGGCAGAGTCTCATATTGGGGCTTTGAGCGCGTGTAATACTTGGATCCGCTCAAAAGAGATGCGGGACGAGAATTTGGCGTAATGGCCCCTTGGAATGTGTTTGGTCCATTGGGTGTATACTCGTGGCCCTGACCCCACGCGGCGATTGTTGTAGTTCCTCCAGCCAGGATAGTAGCACCGCTCGACGATTGGATGGCCACTGGGACGTTGTTGAGAGAAAGGTTCTCCACGATGAGACTGTTGGACGTAGCTGGCGACTGGTTTGCGCTGAAGCTGGTCTTGATTCCAACTGGCGTCCCGGTGATGGTGCTATCAATAAGGGTGATTGACTCAGCGGCCGTAATGTCGATACCCAACCCACAGTTGTTGATGGTAATTCCCTGGTAAACCCACTCCCAGTCGAAACCACTGACAATGGCTGTGCCGCAGTTGTTGAAGACCAAGTTGCGCATCGTGTACTGCTGATTACCAATGGCGGCACCAATCGAGCCACCGTTGAAGGTCAGGTCAGTGAGGAATCCAGCAGATCCTACAACAAAGGAATTAGCCAAGAACGGATATTTCGGTACTGCAACGGCTCAACAGGACATACCATTCTCGACGAAAAGACCAACGTGGTTGTTGCCAGCTGCCGTGCTCATAGTAATCTGGATGTTCTGCAGACTTGTCGCCTGGGCTGTGGGCCAGTGGATACCATAGATCCTGCCCGGAGTAACTGGAATAGATGTCATGTCAAGCTTGAAATTGCGTATTTGTCGGTAGAAGACGTTGGTTGAAATCCAATTGGGGTCGTTCGGGTTGTTGTCGCCATAGTAGGTATCACCATCAAAGAGAGCAATGCCATTGAAGCCTGCGGTCGCCTTGATGGTTGGAAGGTTGGTTGGATCACCAATGATGTTGGTGAGGTACTGATCAATGATGGGAGTCGAGATCACGTACGTTCCAGCGGGAAAGTATACTACTGCTGGAGTCAGAGTGCTGGATTTGCAGAGTCTGCCACATCGACCTCCCGACAAAATGGCATTGTTAATTGCTGCCGTGTCGTCGGTAACGCCATCACCTTGAGCATTGTATGTCAGCAGCTGTAGTTGAGAGCGAGAGGAGACAGGCCAAGTTACCCTTTGCGCCAAAGTCCTTTACGTTGCGGAACACCGTGTAGCCGCTGGGACCGAAAGGTGCAATTCCTTGCTTGGCAATGTTTTCATACCAATAACTTGAAGCACGCTTTTCCACAGCGGGTTCAGCCTCGCTTCCAGGCGTGGCCAGGCCTCGACATGCCGCAGCTAGTGCCAAGGCCGAAATCACGGCGGAGCGTAGAAACCCCATGTTGATAGAAGCTATCTACACCTCTTCGCAGCAACGGTGGAGGAAGAAATTGTCAGGATGATGATAGAGACTTGGCAGGAACCCCCATGCTCTTAAATCATTTTTGAAGTCGGCTGTATAAATGCAACTAGCGGAGATAAGAAACTTGGGCGTAAAGCGATTTCAAGTCATGGTATGCGTTTCTCAACTAAACCCAAGAAAAGGGCCTTTTTTTGTTTGCAGCGTGGAAGCTGTCAATGAGTTAAAGATGGAGAATGCCCGAGAAAGACATCCTAGTCTCCCCGCGAAATGGTAGTTATTCAAGTAACAGCTTGCCATATTACCTGGTAGCTTTGCACATAAAGTAAACAAGCAAATAAGCCCTAATCAAAAATAGGCCCGACACGATCCGAGCTGTCCATGCCAGTGAGGCGTTCTTTGTCTACGTCTTCAACGACAGAAAGTCCCGGGGAGGTTGTGGATTTCCGCGATGGTTGAAGGTTACACCGACATGAAGCCTAGTCACCTGGCTGAAGAGCAGAAAAACATTGAGCACGTGCTGAGCACCATAGGAAATTAGACGGAGAAGAACGCCCAAATCAGCCTGGACTCCAGTAGACAGAACGCACTTTCAAGGCGAGCCTCAGGGCTTTAGAGTGGAGCGCACTTTTTCATTGGCCTGACAGGCTGGAGCCAAACTTGCCGCGGCTAAATGGGGAATGGGCACACATCGTGAGATAGAAAGGTCCCAAAGTCATGTCATGCTGTCGCGGAATCTCGGACTCCAGAAAGAGCCAACCCCTTGTCATTGCGAGTAGCTCCGAGTAGCGACATCGCCTCTCCAAGGCCACCAACGGCAGTTTTTTCGAGCCTCTCCCCGCACAACCCTTGTCAACGACGCGTATCATTGTGCCTTGAGTGATAACAAAGTCATTGACTTACTGGTTGCTGGAAAACGCGCTCTACTCGGTAGATTTGGTGGGTCAATTGAATCATCCCGCAGTTTTGACAGATGTTAGCTGCCGAGTCCGGTACATGACTGTTGTCAACCATGGCGTTATTAGTGCAAAAAGAAGCGTATCATGTCCATCTGGAAAAATTGTATTTACAGTACCTATACAGAGGAGCCATGGGTACTTGAACTACATCCTAGATTACTACTGCCTAAGCATAAATATATTTTCCGCCTCATCTTGTCTCATTAGCTAGTCTGCTTTCTTAATGGAATGCGAACGAAGAAAAAAGCACTACCTTAGCAGCTTCAATAACTCAATAAGATAGGACCGATTCTACTGCAGAGTCGTAGCTTATTGCTGCATATATTTGCGGGGTGACAGAGCGCCGGCGGATCTTAACCCCAGACTTCCCCGACTTAGCAGGCCAGAAGCGCGGAGGTGGCAGCCAGAGGTATAATTGGTGCGGGACCTCGGCAGATCGGCAGGGCCAAGGACGGCTTTGGAGCGCCCAGGATCTGGGCGTGATGTGCCTGGGCAAGGCATTCCAGTCTGTTGCTACTGGCTGCGAGTCTGCCACCAGACTTCAGGCACTTGTTTAAACTTTGACTCTTCATGGCTCCGACTGGCTGTAGTTGCTTAGGTAAACAATGCTTTGGATCATGGGTCCCGTAGTGGCTCGGCGTTATATGTTTTTAGTTGCAAAATGTAATCCGTATGGTGTGAATAGGGTAGCCATGCATAGCTTGATTGCGCTATTTACCAGCCACGCAATTATTAATCCATCCACGAGTTTGTTGGCGTTGACATTTTCAAAAAGATTTTCATTTCCAGGATTTTAATTTAGATGAAGTTATAAATACAAAGCCGCCCAATCCCTTGACTGATAAAATTTACAAGCATAGGCTCAATGAATACACTACATCATAGTCAAATGGAGTATTCTCCAGCGCCACTTAATGGTGATCGTCTTCATTGACGAACAAGACTATTTTTTTCATCAGCTGTTGGCGCTTTTGAGGCTGTCCCATTCATCATACACATGATAACTTCGCGTAAGTCGAAGCTGTGGATCAATATCCAGATATACATGCAACACGTTGGGGCAGCGTGTCAATACTAATAGCATATAGTAATTTATGCCGCTATTTTAGAAAATTGGTATTTACATATATATATATGTAAATGCATTGAATTGTAAGTTTCTGCACCATTCTTCATACATACGAGAGCATGTGCTCAAGGATATGTTGAAGGTATCCAAACCATGGCTTTAACCTGAAGCTTTACCTGCCCACTAAACATGACTCCGAGTACGGAGGTCCCACCACTTGACTGTGATTCTAGGACTGCCAGGAGTTGTTCACAGTCACAGCCGTCGCACCTGTTGCTGGGACAGTATACGTGTGGTTAGGGTCAGCCTCCCATGTCACGTCGCCGTTTGATGCTACATTGATATACTTGTACTGAAATACCGTCCCTGGAGCAAATGAGATTGCTACATTCCACAGATGGTTCGAAGATGTATAGTCCTCAGCAGACAGAGCAATAGCGTTATTGGTATCCCAGTTGCCGAGGGCTGGGATGCTTCCAGCAATCTTGATGGTTTGACCGTAAATAGTTGTAACAATCTCATCAAAAGTCACAGTAACAGGATTGGTTGCGGCTGCTGTGGAGCTTGTAGATTTGGAAGTGCTTGTGCTCGAGACTGTACTGGACGCGGTGATTGAAGTAGAGAGGCTAGACGTCGAGCCTGTGCCACCGCTAGGCGTCTGGTTGGGCGGCCAGGATCCTGTCGAGGCCGAGGAATAGGTACCCACGGCTGACGTATAAGAGCACACCGACGGAACACTGGATGCTGATGATTCTCCCCACGAATATGGGACGACACCAGATCGTCGCGCCGCAGCCGTCAGTAGCGCTGCGTATGACCACGTCAAGCTGTACGCTGACAGCGGCTGTCCATTGCTCCGACTGTACTGCTCCGATAGCGATCCATTGGACGATGCGTAGGTGGCAACATTGTTAACGAACCCGTCAGCATAGGCTGAGATGGCGTTATATAAAGTAGTGTAAGTTGAAGAGGAGGAGCTGTATGTTCCCACAGTGATGGAAGAGTCCATATCTTTGAAAAAGGCAAGGGACGTCGAGGTGACTGTGATGGATCCAATTCGGTTCCATTGATAAAGGGCATCGTAGAGAAGCTCGGCAGCCGCAAGCGTATTTAGATACCAGGGGTTACCACCCTGGTACGAGTCTTCCGGATAACGGCCAACAGCAGCGGCAGTGCCCTCGGGAATGCCCGAGTTGATAGAATAAATCGATCGAAATGAATCCACAACGACCTTGTGATTCGCCAAAGCCCGATCTGAGCACCTAGATGAGGTTAGCGATCAACGTGGGGTCAATGTGCCTGGGAAAGGTATAGCTCATACGGTTGGAACGTGCTTGCATCACAGTTTCCTTGAGGGTCAAATGTGTGGATAGAACCCAGAAGAGTGTTGGCATCCTTGCCAGACCTGCCATTGTTTTCGTTGATATTGGCTAGAATGTAGCCTTTAGACGGGCTCCAGAAGCTTTGAAGAAAGCAGAGAGCCTGGGGAGCTTGACTTTGGGCATACGGAACGGACTTGCCAAGAGTAGTAGCCAACGCGCTGGCTTCGACTAGAGCACGGTGCTGGTTGGCAACGGTAAAGAAACTGGAGCCGTTTACTTCCTCCCATAGGTCAAAGCCAGTCTGGTTCCTGTGGATTGCAAGTTAGAATAAGTCATAGCATGTATGACAAAATCTTACCAATATTGCGCCACATAGCTGATGTCGTTTTGAATAATGGGCCACACAATTGAACTGGCTGTAGATCCATATCCATTGTTAATCAGCCACTTTGAGTAAGTTATCAAAGCTATGGCTCGAAGCGCAGGTCCGTCCCTCTGTGGGCGTCCCCAGGCTCCTGTGAATGCTGTTTCGTCCACATTGAACTTTGGCTCACCAAGGCCCGTACCGCTGTTGGACAAGCTTCCAGAGGGGTTAGATACGCCTTGAACAATTGCTTGCGCGCTGATATAGTTCTCAATCTCAGTCTGTAGCGAGGATGAGTAAGAGTTGACAAAAGTGTCAACGATACATTTGAAGGTCAACGCCGAATCTCGAGTCCAGGTGTAAAAGTCTGGGAGCTTGTTAATATGGCGCAGCATATATGAGAGATGAGATGACTCTTACAGTCTGGATTCGTTTGGGATGGACTCGCTATTACAATACCTGAGCGGACACCTGGAGCACAACTACCCGCTGATCCAATATTGCACAACATATCGGCAAGCGCAATAGGAACCTCAGTTGCAAGAAATGAGCTCGCAGATCTTTTCGCAATATCGGCTTCATGGCGACTCTCGCTGGACCGTCTAGGAATAGCCTTGACAACTTGAAGCGCGTAGCATCCAACGACCAAGAACTTGAGAGACAACATGGTGTGACGATTCGAAGATGTCAAGAAGAAGATGGAGCGACAACTTTGTCAGGACTCTTCTTCAAGGCCATGGTCACCTATTTTATATCACAGGCTGTGGATATGGTCCTCGCTTCGGAACGCATCTCTGTGATGAGTTGAGGATGCTTCAGCTGCATTTCGCATTTGCAATCACGCGAAAAAATGGTGTTTGCCGTCAACTCGAATAAGCCGAGGTAGGCCGACCTCCTGAACTCTGCATTACGGTCGATTTTAGAATAACTTATGCAATTGGAGTGGTGTCTCGAAACGGCCCGAACACGGTATAATTTCCATTGGAGCGGGTGTCATGCGATGGGCGGGAAGTGTTTACTTTCGTCACATCGACTTTTCGATCACTGTCTTTCAAAAATGGGAGCAGAGCGGCTCTTCGCAATCGATTCGCTATCTTGTGGTTGATGTGGCATGGTTCTCTGCTGGTTCTGTAGCTTCAAGGGATTTAATAAGGCCGTCAACATCATACGAACGCGGGGTTTAATCCAACTATTGACAACTATTAAGTCGAACAAGGCCCGAATTCGGCTTTGTCTGCCGGCATCACACTGGATAAATCTATAAACGGCAGATGGATATTGGCTGGGGAATTGCGGGGAAGCGGGTTGGCACTCGGCGAGATCGTCGTCAGCGTTGAGGCTAAATCCTAGATTTCATGTGAAAAAGAAACATAAAATAGAGGTCGCACGCTCCAAAAAGACCGAGCCGGGCCGAGCCGTGAGACTACGCTTTCAATAACTACGATATGACATATACCCCCTATACATAAATGGCTCATTTCGACTCATTGGAATATTTTGTGAGAGATATTAACAAATATCTTTGCAATATTAATTACTCCAAAATTGATACCTACTAAGATGGGGTTTCAAGTAGATATTAGACAAATAGAATAAAAGTTTAAGAGAAAGCAACAATGTCGCAAGATATAGGTTAAGAAAGGGAGAGTTAAGAGATAGGATGTGGTGTTCATTAATCCTTTATTTAATACCGCATACAAATTCGATCATGCTGATGTCCTTGTAAAGATCCATCTCACATAAAAACGACTAATTACCCTTATTCATACTGATCCCTAGCTTCATACTGATCAAGCGTTCTGACGTAAGTGACTGGACCGTCATAACGGTGAGTTCCTCGGAAGAAGTAGTATGCCAAAGAGAATATTGTAACGCCACCATAAATTACAATATTCCAGTTCATTTGAGCTGCTGTCGGATTAGGGTTGCCAGGCATGAATGATAAGACAAAAATGATGAGGAGGAAGATTTCGGAAGCAATGTTTATGGCGAGACCCCATCGGCCGAGGCTGAATTTGGACGGCAGAAGTGGGCTATTCGTCCATCTTCGCCAGATCATGCAGCCAGTTGAAACGATGTAGCTGGAGAGGAGTGAGACAGTTGCCAAAGAAGTGATGGAATTCAGGGCTACAGCTGAACCAATATTAATGAGGGAGAGCAGTGCTGAAACAAGAAACGTCGTTATAATGGCATTGAGGGGCACATCCCATCCTGGCCTTATCTTGGAGAACCAAGAGCTAAAGGGAACGGCTTGGTCTCTTGCAAATGCAAACAGCTGGCGTGACGACGTAGCCACCATGGTTAGGTTGGAGAACACCGTCATGGCAACAATGAAGACTGACATTGCAGTCGCGCTGCTCGTCGATTGCGTAGAGTTGTAGAAGACTTGCATGAACGGGTAGCCAGTTGGAGATCCAAGCACTTCCTCAAGATTCCCCAAGCAGAAGCAAAAGGTAATTACCATGATCCATCCGAAAGCGCCATTAAAGACGGTGGTTAGAATCATGGACTGTGGTAGGGAACGGCTGGCATCGCGCAGCTCCTCGGACATGTGTACGGCAGCATCTGCGCCTAAAAGCGGCAAAATACCCGCCAGAATTCCCACGAGGGCTGAACCTCCTAGGCTGCCCCAGCCTCCGCCGTCGCTAAACTCAGTGAAGACAGCCTTTGCGTCTGCCCTCGGAGAAAGGACCCAGAGGGTGACGAGGATGCCGAAGAAGGCAAAGACGTGAATAACAAGGATCAGAGCCTCGATGATGGGCAGCTTTCTGGCAAGCACGGTATTAAAGAGCACAGAGAAAGCAGCAACGGCTATGGTGATCAGTGTGCCGTGCCAAGGCTCGGGTATATATGTGTCGGGGTAGTTTAGCACAACGAGCCCTTGGATTTGCGTGCCGGCAATAAAGGCCGACGAGGCGCAGGACGTCTGCCAGCCGAGCACGCACATCCATCCCATGAGGTAGCTGATGAACTTTTGATATTGGGGAGGTGCAAATTCGGATACCCAGTGGTATTGCCCTCCAGTTGTAGGGGCCCTGTGGAGAATTGGTGTTGGCAATCAGGTCATGTCTATGCAGAGAGAGCCAGGCAGAGACTCGGTCGTACTCACATTGAAGCCATCTCAGCCATCGTAGTGTTTACCAGGAGGAAGCCGATCCAGCAGATGAAGAACATCCAGATAAGGCCGGCAGTGCCGCCATTCACAAGCCCGATGGTAGAAACACTTTACCAGCATATTTAGTCACTTGATAAAAGTTCATGGCATTCCGCGATTCTAATTAGCACAATTTACCTCAAAGAAAATTCCCACGACGCCATTAGAATCATGGAAAATCCAAATATGGATAGAAAGCGAAAGTTTCTCTATCAGATGTAAATTCAGATAAGCTAGATGTACCAGAGGCCAAGAGTGTTGCTAATACGAACTCTCATTTCTTGTGTCTTGCCCATGCGGTACATGTCCGCGCGGTCGTCCGCGGTTCCTTTCTTGTCAACATCATCGTTGTTTTCGATGGCAGTGCCGACGACTCCAGGGTTTTCTTTGTCCTCAAATGACATTGTTGCGATGCTCTGCAATCACCGCTGGGAGAGAGAAATAGTAAAAGATAAAGGACAAGGAAATGTTAGATAAAGCTGCAGCTAGCTTTATAAATGATGCAAGGAGAAAGATGCACCCGATAGACACGCATTGCCGGAGAATTACACTCGAGAGGAGTGTGCCGAGTGCGTAGCAGAATGATTACCGGTAGCAATGAAATGGGATTAGGGATAGCGTCTGTATCGTGCAGATGTTTGCAGCCACCACATCGGCCGGTGCTCCCAATATGGCTTGGTCTATGCATGTTGGTCAGCTCTTCTATAATCCCTACAATGTGACAATGCAGGGAACTCTAGCGTGGCACAGGGTAGCAGTGATGCCGTCTCTCCGGCAAAGAAAGACAGGGCACTTGATAATAACGGCTTCACGGCCTGTCCATCACGATTCTCGGTGCGATTTCCGGTGTCAAGAGTGGGTTGCCGAACATATAACTAAACAATTGAACCGCTAGCAAGGGCCAGTGACATATAATTTGATCAAGCAATTCGCCAACTCGGGAACCTCTTGCGATGACCCACAGTCTGGTAGGCAGATTAGGAGTAGGAGTACGACGCAAAGGGTGAAGACATGTAGAGTTGCACGCAAGGGTATCACCGCACTGTATCAAGTGCATATGCCGGTTTGCATAGCTTTGTGATCAAGTCTGACCAGGTCATGGCAAGTTTGCATCCTAGTCTCAGTCAGAGAGGCTGGTTTATTACGAGGTTGATTGTGACCAGTTGAATGGTTGGCTGGCCCAAAGCCAGGAGGTGAAATATCATCTTGCATGAAGCATTCCAGAACCAATAACACGCGACAGATAATCCTTCTGCGTCGTTGCTTTTGTTATTGTAACCATTCTATAAGCGTAGAATCAAACGATTAATATGCAATTAATTCCTCTTGGGTGTCTCATCCCTTTTTCAGTTCATGGAATATTTCCAAATCGTTGCATCGAACAAGCCAAACCTACAGGTCTATTGCCATGGATTCAGCATCAGCGAGCAGTGGTTCGCCTCCATTTTCGCCCGTTGCGTTTAACGATCATGCTGGGAAGTTGTGGATTGTAACAATCCTATCACTTATTTACAGCACGCTTTCAGTCATGGCAAGGGCGTATATCAAGTACAAGATGCTCGGTCTTGATGACCTCCTGCTTGGGCTAGCAACAGTAAGAATGCCAATCTGATCCAACCAACGTTCGATATCAATGCTGACAAAGTATTGGCCATTTAGATTTTGCATTTAGCTCAATCAATCGCTATATTCGTTGGCTTGAAAAATGGCCTCGGCAAGTTCAACTCTATTACGCTGCCAGAACAATGGGCGACGTCTTCGAAAGTGAGGCTCTACACACTCCTATTCTCATTTCAGGAGCTGACACATTTGCTTATAGTTTACTCTCGTAGCCGTTGTTCTCGGCTTATTGGCCCTGAGTCTCGCCAAATGCTCTGTCCTCGCCCTCGTTCTACGCATAATTGGCACCAAAAGTGGAAAGATTAAGATATTCTGCATCGCACTTATGGCCATTAGTGCGGCTTGGGGCGTAGGCTCCTGCTTAGCATTCCTCATCAACTGCCGCGCAGACACACTGTTGACGCTGGATAACGTCAAGCAATGCCCCAATCAGGTGTGGAAAAATCATGCTATAACTCTCGAAGATCTCATCATCAGACGTCTAACTAGAGAGCTACTTAGGGTGTACGTTGGGCTGTCATCACAGCGTTTGATATCTCTACTGAGATACTCACTTGGCTCCTAATTGTACAGCTGTCTTGGACAGTCAACATGTCATTCGCCCGCAAGAGTCAGGTTGCCATGATTTTTTCATTCCGTCTGCTGCTCATTGCTCTTTCAGCTAGCCACCTGGTGTATTTCAATAAATACCCAAATTCTCCCCAGCCTCAGTTTGCCATCGCCAGCTCTTTGCTCTTCCAGCAGGTCATGATTGTGTGGTCCCTCATTTCTGCTACTGTGCCGAACATGAAGAACTTTTTGAAATCATTCTCTATCGGCATGGGGTTTCCACTGCCCCCTGACCTCAGCTGGAATCAATCGGGACAATCGTACCCGCTCCAGTCACTGGAGAACAGGCACCCAAGGAATACTCCATCTACGGCAGCGACAGCCGCAGGTACACTGACCTCTGGTGGGTTTTATGACCCCGGTGACAGCGGGCTCCGCAATCGCCCGTACAATTGGAGACTGGGCCAGGTTTCAAATGAGACCACTGCCAAGGCACATGGTGGCAACAATAGCAGGGAGGAATTACTAGATTTAGAAGAAGATTAGTAGCCAAGCCAATGACTATCACTAAACAGACATTGCGGAAGATGAATAAGTGCCGCTTGCTGAACCCTTTGTAAAACTACAGTGTAACTCACTAGCTTTCAATTCTCCAACGGACAATAGCCAGCGCACTAGCCCCGGCAGTATCCTAGCACGAGGACCTAATCTTGTAGTTGTAGTGGGTATATCTTTAGGCGGTGGATACCAGGAAGAAGATGGGCAGCTACAGCAGTCTCTCGTAACAGAAACACTTGGGTACAAAGGGACGCCTGTAACATGAGGGATTTTCAAGCGGTTAAGACAAAACAAAAAGGAAAAAAAATCGTAACACCACAAGTATTTAGTACTAGTGATTCCAAGTACGGTGGTGCATGCATGCAACCTTGTTTGCTGCAGAGCCGTTGTAGGTTCAGTTGGCAGTAATTTAGCCACCGCGGATGACGAGGGTGCAGATTCCCCGGGCCAGTCGGATCACCGAAATCCAGTCGAATTATATAGTAGGTGCGTTTTCGACTCTTTGCTTTTTAAATCGAGACCCAGGGCCCAGCCAAGAGCGGGATGGCGTGAAGGCGTTGTGCTAAAACCAACATGTAGGAACGCCTCTAACAAGCGACAATTAATACATGTACTGTAGCATGGATTCTTGGTCAACGCTAGGCCTTAGTTGCATATGATATTGGTTTTTCTTTTTCAACTACGGCATGGACAAACCGATTTTCCTTTTTTCACTTGTCTGGAGAGGATAGCCATTACTTTGCTGGTCCCGATAGCCAAGGATGCAGGTACTGCAGGGGAATCATGCTTATGCATGTGTGACAGCAGTCCGTTTCCCCCTATATTATCATCAAGTAATAATTTGATTATACTACTATCGCGTCACTTTGCAAGCTGCCACCCTAGCCGGCACCTATTCCATCAATCTCCGTCTTTCTGCATTTCTGCTGATTCAGGGCTGTGCCTACGTTTCTAAACTACATCTCCCCTCACCAATAAAGACTACAGCAGCTCTCGTGGCTACTATAGGCATTCATCTTGGCGCACTGTTTGGGGCTTTCTTTTCCATTTCTTTTCTTTTCTTTTCTTTCTGTCAATTTGATACATTACTCCCTTGTCCCGTGGCATTCGCTGAGAAACATGTCTGAGATTCAGCTTCGTGATGCGCGCTACTCAGAATTGCCCAGGATTGCCCATGTGTTGGCACAAGCGTTCTGGGAAGACAACTTATTTGGCCAGCTCATACATCCTCATCGCAATGAGTATCCTGACGATGTGGATTTGTACTGGCTGAGGCGAGCCCGTGTCAACTTTTGGGACTACCGTCGGCGATGGCTCGTCGCTACAGATAAAGACAAGAGTGGCCAAGAGGTGATTGTCGGAATTGCACAGTGGGAGAGATTAGGGGACGGAGGCAAGAAGCTGGAGTGCGGGTATTTAGATCCTCGTAAGTATACCAAAGCATGCCATTTCCCCCAAAGGCTAGATACCCATGGAAGCTAAGCCAGTGATGTAGGAAATATTTCCAAACCTCTGTCCTCTGTTGCCATGAAAATCCATGCTTTGGTCTGGCCCAACCGTGCAAGTGATCCAACAGAAGAAGATATTATAGAGCGTTCGTATCCTCATTTTGACAAGGTATGGAGCGGCAAGCGCGCTGAGTCGTGGTATCTCGAAGCGCTGGCAGTGCATCCAGATTATCAGGGGAAACATATCGGTCGGAAGCTCGTACAATGGGGGCTTGAACAGGCCGAAGCAGAGGGCGTTTGTGCGTCAGTCGTCAGCGCCTTTGGTAAAGATCAGTTCTATATGAACTGCGGGTTTGACGAACAATATGGCAGTGGCAGACAGGGTGACGGGAATCCTTTGGCCGATATTGATGGGGCTAATATATTTTGGAAATGGCCCAAATCTAGCTCTTAGGCGGCTGGCGGCTGGCACGATTTGCATTTACATATCTTCTGGATTCTTTATGATACATCATCGCATTTAGTTTTGATCATGCTTTTCGCCTCTATGAATAATTAAAACGTAGCTTATCGCTTCGCTGGATGATGATACAGAAAACCCAGCTTAGCTAACCTCAATGACTGACCAAAAAAGGACGAAGGAATGCGCAAAATGAATTTAGGTCGTCTAGCCTATAAGTCGAGCTACAGGAGCTGATAACTATGGGCTAATCTTCCCTGTAGGGTTATTACTCCACCTTATATGTATTGGGGCTGCAGCAAAAGAGGCTCAGCATGTGAGAGCCAGAACGGATTCTTGGTGGAACTTGTTTCATAAATTATGGACAGTCGACATGGCCATTCGTGTAAGTAGTGCACTAGTCGTCATTAATAGAGGCAAAAGTTGTCAGTAGCGATATAACATTTGACCACATATTGAAACATATTTGTAACGAAATCCGCGTGGGGTAATAGAAACTTGTAAATCCTCACGATAACTGTGTGTGAGAGACGTAATGAAAACACAAGAGTAAGACTTTGACTGGTTTAAATAAGTGTATTATCTTGTAACAAACTACAACACCATGTTATGTCTCTATATTCGTTTATAGATTCAATATGCAGCGGCTATCTGCAGCTCCAAAGGATTCCCAATACATATTCGTGGAATGTTTTATAAATCGTCATTTGAATTATTCTTCAGCTGCACATGTCTATTTTTCTTTTAAAAAAACAACTTTACTTTGAGCTAGGTGAGCGCCAAAAAGATGTCCATGCAGTAATGACTACTATTTGAGAATTCCTGACGTCGGGCACAATCTTCGCAAGCGAAACTAGCGAGACAAGCGAGACCCCAGCTTAAAGAGATATATAAGCTTCAGCTTTGCCTGTAACTCCATTCAGCACAGAAGCAAAGCGGATTTTCTCAACAAACATTGAGCATCTACTCTCGCCATCCGGCGCTACTGAAGCTGCTATTTGACAATTTGCCTTTTCTATTTCTTCAAATATCTCTGAAATGATTCCATAAGCCAAGCGCGTCTCGGCGCAGCCTGGGCCCTGTACCAGCCGTTAACGCATGGATGGAGCAGTGCGGGGAAATTTTCGCGGAAAACACCAAGAGAAATCGCCAATTGTTGACAGTAGGCAATGACCCCGCGAAAGCAGGCAAGTTGCTTCTCAATAACGGTACTGACAGAGGAGGATATAGCATAGGCGATGGAACTTTTGGGCACCAAGGTTGCAAGCTATTATCGCACATAATAGCAACGACGCGGAAACTATGGAAATGAAGGAGATTGCTGCCAAAGCTCTTGGCTCTATGGAAAGGGAGCAAAATATCACATTTTAGGTGAAGAAAATTTGAACTTTGCTCTAATTAGAAGTGGCTCTTTGGACATTTTATACAGCAACTAAGTCTGCTGATAAGTTGAATTCCCGGTGTATAATCTGCATTAAAAAGGTTGAACTATTTTGACCTTGTTATTCCGGCTTTACTTTTTTTTCTAAAGAGAAATCTTGATGAATTTATATTTTTATAATATTATATACCGTTGCATTATAGTAATCTATTATTCTATTAATTAATACAGCTCTATAGAAGCTCGTTAATGCATATTAGCGCCAAGCTGCGTCATCTTGCTCCGCCACATTTTAAGCAACAATTACTAGTTTAAGCTTATATAGTCCGCCTACAAGTTGGAATCGAAAAGCTTTGCCTATGAACTGCAAGCAGCTTCCCTCACGACATTATTTCCATGCGCTTATACTCTACCATTTTATGTCTCAAATGTTAGAAACGCTCGTTTAAAGAACTCTTCAGACACCATGGAGGCCCCCGTTGTGTCTTCAGCGTTGGACATTGGCAGTGTAGACTCTTTCACAATTCCTTCTAGACAGACCTCCATTAATACAGATTCTACCACGCTGCCCAGGGCGGGCGGGGAAAGTATATCGGATACAGAAGTAAGGGGATCGCCCCATCTCAAGAGAAAGAAGAAACCGGTGCCTGGCAAGGGCTTCAACAAGTCGCGGCGAGGTTGCTTCAACTGCAAGCGACGCAGAGTTAAATGCTCCGAGGCGACACCGGAATGTCGCGGCTGCAATCGAATGGGATTAATCTGTGTATATCCGGAGAGCCATTTGCCTGTACCCAAAAGATTACATAGCACGGGGTCCTCAAGTCCAAAGCAATGCGTTCAGCTCGACCACTTGCGATTCTACCACCATTTCCTAGTTGAGGCCTACCCTCCCAGGCCACATGGTGCAGAACAAGTCTGGCACAATGTTGCCGCCATGTCTCACGAGGTATGTAGCTGTCGAATCCCCCAACTGGCCAGCTTGGATTGACCGTGGATGCTTTCGACAGTACGAGTTCCTTGCCAATGCCATACTGGGCCTCTCCGCTCAACATCTCACCTTGTTTCACGGTGCAGACTACTCCATTCAGGCACTGGATCTGCGAGTCGCCGCCATCAATGGCCTTAACGAGGCTTTGTCGCAGCCATGTCTGACGGCCACTGACGCCGATGCTCGATACGCGGCCATTATAGCATTGACTTACCAATCTGGTTATATGCCAGATGCTATGATTGAATTCATAAAGATGTTGCGAGGGTGGATGTTTATCCAGACGAAAGTCGTTCCAGATCTCGAAATGTCCATATTCCGCAGCTTTACGAGGGAGGCCTTTGTGGGCAGTATGAAACAACACATTGCCCAGCAGCCTATCAACAAGACTGTGATTTCGCTTGATGACTATCTTGCCTCTCTCAAAGTTGTTCGGACGTTGTGCAAGGGAACCGCAGAGATCAAGTATCTATCTGCACTCGAAAGACTGGGTCGATTGGCCAATCAGTCTCCCATTGAAGGTGCGTTTTAGCTACATCATGGATATATTTATCCATATGATGTTGACTTATTACAGTGTTTTTAGAGCTTGTACCTTGCTACGCGTTGACAAATAAAATGACAGAAGAGGAGTTCAAAGCATTCACAGAGCCATCCAACGGCTGCGCACGCATCTTACTGTCGCACTTCCTCATGCTGAATTATGCTCTTGAGCAGCACTTTTTTTGTCCCACGCCGCAGCATTTTGGGTTTTGCAAGCAAATTAGTACTACATGGGTTATCGATGTAGCTGCAAGCCTGCCATCAAAGTTTCAGCAGCACATAATGTGGCCGCTCGGTATAGCAACTGGCTCTATAAAACCGTGACGGCTTTGTAAATAGAGTCCTCTTATCTTGAAGCGAAGTATATTCTTAGAGAGTAATAAAGTCAAATGCAATGAGTTTTTGACATCTTGACTTACTTTAAGTCAAAGCCCGCCGCATCATGTCTTTGTTAGAATGTAGAATGGAGTATTCACATAGTGTTTAGTAACACAATAATGGGATTATGGGCGTTAATTTACTTTAGATAAATTGGACTTTTTTATTCATATGTTTTCTTGGATTTAACGCGTGGCCTTCTACACTAGACTTACACATAAGCCCGACCTTTGACGGATGGAATGAAACTGTTACCTGGTGTCTGAGAGGGCCCGGAGTCAAGCCACGATTCTAGGGTCCAGATCCGCGCCAAGTGGATCAGCGTCGTTTCCAAAAGCCTGTGAAAGCGACGAAAGCGACACTCTGGCCAATGATCACTCAGCGGGGCCTCTTCGCCTGTGGCTCAAATTTACACCACCAGGCACAAGGGGCTCATGTCCCCAAAGAAGTAAACTCCTTCAGCCCTTTCAAGGAATAATGGAGTCCGTTGCGAATGGGTGTCGTTTTCATCCGCGCGAAAACGACTGTGACCACGTACAATGTTCCATAGAAAGGAGGCAGTGAGAGTTTTCTGAGCTCAAGGTGGGGACAATGATCCTACAGTAAAAGTACGCCTGAAGGATATACATCTCTGCTCTCTTATAAAACACCTTCTCTAGCTGCAATCCAGAACAAAGATGCCTCATTGAACTTGCAGTAAAGTCTTATCTTGGCGATATAATCCAGCATGGTAGCGATTTCTCCGACTCAAATTCTCTTGTCAAGAGCCACTTCAACAGTTGCTGCAAGCTGTACATCTGCAGTCCCCGACGCCAACGGCTATGTGCCTCCTGATGCGTGTAATGCCAACTACGGCTTTTATCCGCGGTGGGAAGATAATGCTGCCTTTGCAATTGCGTTTGGTTTGACTACGTGTGCGCATCTTGCACAGGCCATTGTTCTGAAAAAGGTGCAGAAATAGCATGGCTCTACCCCCATGTGTGCTTGCTAACTGTTCAAAGCCATTCTGCTGGGTCATCATCATGGGCGCTCTCTGGGAATGTTTTTGTTTTATTCTGCGCACATTGGGTGCAAAAGATCAGCAAAACTCGACATATGTGACAGTATCGACTTTGTTATTCCTGCTCGCCCCATTGTGTAAGATATGACCATCTTCAAACAGCTGTACATGTGTCCTAACAATCTCTTTCTAGGGATAAATGCATTTGCCTACATGGTAGTCTCCCGCCTAATCTATTTTCTCCACCCAAAGCAAGCTGCACTCGCGATTCCAGCACGCTGGCTTGCAAAAGGCTTCGTGGCGGCCGACATTATTTCCTTCATCGTACAAGCTGCCGGTGGTGCACTTATGGCAGATCAAAACAGCACGGAGAACTCAGATCTTGGAAGAAAGGTTTACATGGCCGGCGTGGGGATACAGCTCTTCTTTGTGGTGATATTTGTCGTTGTTGTCATCTCCTTCTACCACCAGGTGTCGCGTGATATCCGCACCGGCACATTGAAGAATCGGAATCGGTGGATACGTCCTCTCATTCTCGTCATATTTCTTGTTCTCATTCTCATTGTTGTACGTATACTTGAGCCGTGTGCACCACATCTCTTACTGACACCAACCAGGAACGGATTATATTTCGATTTGTCGAGTTCAGTGGCGGCGTGTCCTCGTCGAATGAGGTGCTACGTCATGAAGGCTACCAGCTGTATCTCGATGCACTGCCCATGCTTCTTGCTCTAGCGTCTCTGAATCTGATTCATCCCGGGCTAGTTCTCAACGGACCCGGATGCAGTATTCCTTCTTCCAAGATTCGGTGGTGGAAGGGTCGCTCCGCTGCTTTCGAACCACTTGCTCTTCGGTCCTTTGATCGACGGGAGCATCCCTCGGTCGAGTAAAGCGGGCTGGTGGGAAAAGCGGTTAATTCTGGAGCCATGTGGGTTTGTCGACGAGGAGTGGTCGTTATTTATTATGGATGTGGTGTTTGGATTGACTATTTCCCGCGCAATATGTTGTTGTGGATATTGACGTGTGATATACCCTGACACTGATATAAAGACAGCGCCTACCTCTAACATGCAAATTGGATTCTTTGGGAGAGATCCATTAGCGGATTGTGAGGCAGGCAGGTTTGCACACATGATCATCAGATACAATTAGAAGTTTAAATAGGTTTATTGTAGCAAGCTATATCAATTATTTTCGATCTCACGTTGAAGCGTGCTTGGTGTTGTTACGTATCGTAAGGATAAGCAGCGTCTACTCCATTGTCTTTGCTACGCTTCTCGTCTATCAGGCTGTTCCAGCACACACACTAGCTTGTGGGCTGGCCAGTCTTCCTTTTGGCACGATATCGAACAGTAACGGGCACTTTTATATATTTCACAACGCCAAGCGCCTCGAGATTTGCAGATGAAACTCAGGATCGATGCATCAGATTCTGCCCATTGATGTCCAATTGTGTGCAAGCAATTGTATGAAGAGAAAAAGAATTTACGCCATTGTCTACTGGTCCAGAGAGCGATACGCCGACAATAAATAGTTATAGATACCTGTATTATATGCATTTCAGAAAGACCATCGTTGTTGTATCCAATTACTCGCGGATGCATGGGCAGCGACCTGATGGCATTAATTAATTACATTTAGTGTATATACAGTCTTTTCTTTAGCCATTGACATCCAGGCTCCTGGATAATAGCCAGGCCGAATTATAATTATATGCTTGGAAATGTCGGAGGCCCCATCATCTCAACCAAGAAGCGGGGCAATAGCATCCAACCCGTTCAAGCAGCTTTGGCTTTGGTACCCAATGCGTGTCGTCAGTCGCAAAATGATTGTTATGGACTTCCACTTGCTCATTATACGAATCGAGGAAATCCACAGAGGATCCTTGCAGGTGATCAACATTACCCTCTTCATCAGCCTTCAGATCCTCGACATTGCTGACCCGAATCGCATTATCCCACGCATTGGGATAGGTGGCCGGATCAAGCCATACATAAAGATGCTTCAACGACGTGAAAAATAGAAGCAGTGCCATCATATCTGTGCTGTCTAAGAGATCAACGGGTGGATATTCATCAGCCTCGAGGTATAGCCCCAACGCTTGCTGGGACCTTTTATCCGCCAAACCAAGGCGGGAGAAGATTGCTACATGCTGGAAGCAAGAAATGATTTCTCTAAACCCGGCAAACTGTCTTCTGTTGTATGGGAATTTTTTCATTTGAGATTCTTGGAGCATCAACCAATGCTCTTCGGTAAGCAATGATGCAAAATGTTGGTGAGCCAGGCTCATATCCGGCACCTCATAGATAACCAGGACATCCGTCTCTGGGCAGCAGCGGACTTGACGGCTTTCGGCGCCGGGGTGCCAAGGGCCTTGATACACTTTGAGGACTTTGGGATACAACTCGAGGACTATCATTCGGGATTCACGGCAAGCAAGGCTGAGGCTTGCCAGTGCACAAGAGGACTCTGAGTCCTCAGGGCTGGAGACCAGGCTGGTGGACGCGAAGTAGCCATCGGACATGCAGTCGGCTGACCAGTGCGGAACACCCTCCCGGAATGTCGGACAGCTACCGTGGTTGCCACAAAACACCCCCGAGCTGGTGAAACAGTCGTGCGCAGTTGCTTGGAGCTGGGGATGCACCTCTACGTGAATAGTTCGGTTGACGGTCGCTTGGTGTACAGCGGTGCGCCAAATTTGAAGCCTTGTTTCAGGGGGGAGTTCTCCGAAGCGAGAGAATTGCGAGTTTGCCATTGGCTTGGGATCTGGATCGCTATCCAACGGCAATTCTTGGCTTACCCGCCTGTCCTGAATCACCGATCCCTTAGGCATGATTATTGATTGTTTAGGTGAGGAGAGTTTTGGAGAAGTTAACCAAGGACTCTGTATTGACGAGTGTATTAGAGGGATATCTTGTAGCCTATTCACTGCCCACGTGATCCTAGGCTATAGGCAGATTAGCTGCACTAATATAGAGCCTAGGGGCACTAAGAGTACTGCGATCTCCATACGGAGGTAAGGCAATTGGGTATGGTTATCCCCTAGCACCTAGTATAAGTGGGTAGAGACATGGAGATTGCAAAGCTAATAGCGACAAAAGGATCTTTTCATCTCTAGAAAAAAAGAACCAACATCAGTTTAAACAATGATAATCGTTGGCAAGTTACAAGGAGCTTATATAGGGACATGTTTGTTTATATAATTGTTGTAAAAAATGATCTGCAACAGTTGACCACTCCCCTGAAAAGAGTGGCGGCGATGAGTACTGAAGCTTGGGCTAGCCAGCACTCTGCAGGCACTTCCTCCTGTCGCTACATTACGAGACTGGCACGCTGTGCGCAGCACTTATGTGAGAGCAATCCTCAATAAGGGATCATTTTTATACAGAGAATCACTTTTGAGATCACAGTCTACAACCAGTGGAGCGTGAAACCATCTTGGCTTCCGTGTCAGGCAACTCTTGATAACAAACATCTTTTCAATCTATACTAATCCAATCATCTACCTAAGATCTAATCCTTTGCATCTCCTCTCAAAGCTTTTCTGATATCTCGACAGACACCGCCCCCGATTCAGATAAATAGCCACGAAACTTTTTGTCATTGTAGACCTCAACATCCGGACGAAAAATAAAGATGACAGGCTTGCCAAATTTTATGATCTGTTTCCGCCTGTATTTACCACCTGCCTCAATCACTTCTTCTTCTTCTTCTTCTTCTTCTTCTTCTTCTTCTTTCGGTTTCCACATACAAATCACTTTACCAGCCATAAAGAGCCAACCGACGCTCATCGGCCTTGATATTGGCAACCAAATTTTTAGAATCGCCTCCAGAAACGGCCTTTGCAATATTTAACGAGCTGAAGACTATTGTGCCTGGGTGATAAGTCAGACTACCTACCTAGGTAGTTGGCCCACCCCCTCGATCGCCCACTTGAATCAGGAAATTTTTAGATTAAGAAAAATTGAAAATAATATACCTGTATTATAGCAGAGCTAATTAGAGAGTTTTTTTTTTTTTTTTTTTTTTTTTTTTTTTGCGTCTACTTTGGCTACTAAGACGGATTCTCCTAATCTAGGTAGGCGACGTTTCGGCGAGCTGGGCCAAGGAGGGGTGGGCGAACCATGAGTGGTTTAACTTAGGCCACTGCCATCCTAGTAAAGAGGGTTGGAGAGGCTATCAAAAACAAGAGGATGACGAATCTAAATGTGTATTTGTTTCTGCTTCCTAGTTGCAACTGTCATATTGTAGATTGCAGAAGGCTCTATTGATACCATAGATTATATTATGATATGTAATGCTAACTTTCAATGTCATAAGCCATTAACCAGAGCAACTTATACAGATCCATTAAAATACATAGATAGTATCATCTTGATCACCAAGTCAAAACAATGCCAGTATATTGATAATAGGTATTCATAACAAATAATATATTAAAATTGTATGGCAATTACGCATTATTTTTTATGTTTGTCAAACTATTGTCTCGGTCAACATAAGCATCCACCCTATAATTTGCAAACTCTCTAGCCTTAATACCCGATGCAAAAAGAATATCCAATTCTTCAAATGTCTTGTTTTTAGTTTCAGGAAGCCTGAACCAGGCCCAAACGAAAAAGACAAGGGTCCAACCCCCCCAAAAGAACGCGGTTTTCCCACGCCAGTCTCCCGCAGTAGGGTTCACCATATATGGGTTGGCAACATTGCACATGATCTGAGCGATATAATATGTGATTCGGCTGACACAGACGCTTTTGTTTCGCAGGCGAGTCGAAGATATTTCGCCGATAATAGCGTAACACATAGGACCGATAGTAATGTAGTAAATGAACTGCCATAGCACAACCATACCCGCCTGTGCGTAAATACCTCCGGCAGAGTCAGCAGCGCCAACGCTGATAAATCCAATGGCAAGCAATATCGAAGCCAGCATACCCAGACCCCAAAGATACATGGTACGCCTTCCAAAATGAGGTATCAAGAACCATGAGATTATCACCCCTACACATGCGAGTCCTCGCCCGCCAACCGCTATCTGGAACGCGATTGACGTCGGCAATCCAACTTGGATAAAGAAATAAGTCGGAGTCCCAGCTATTGCTGACCCGCAAAACGGCAGAGCAACAAAGACCATGCATCCAATCTCTGTCCGATAGCGATCGATGCCGCGAAAGCAATCCAAATAAGATGTTCCCTTATTGATTGACACTTCTAGCTCGTTCGTATGGATCATCATAGCCAAGATCTTCTTGGCCGTATCTTTATCTGCACCGAGGCGGACAATGGTCTTTTCCGCATCGCCGAAAACGCCTTGACGGACAAAAAACCATGGTGATTCTGGAGTAAACCAAAGAATGAGGAAGAGGGGAACAGGCCAAGCCCATTGAATAGCAAAGGGGATCCTATAAGCCCATTCTGTCGTGTTTTTTTCGAACCCAGCTTGGACTCCGGCGGACATGAGTTGACCAAAAGCCCAGCATAGGCTAACATAAACGGTCAAATAGCCACGGAGAGCCATTGGGCATATTTCTGATGCATATGCGGGAGCCTATTTGAATAGATACATCAATAAATTATCTCTACAGTCACACGGCATGATAGAAAAAGGTAATCGAATAGTTAAAATTCAGCTCCTTCTCTTTAACAAAACAGGGTCATCAATCTCGGGAGATTTAATAGACGAGAAGGAAAAGTTGGAATATAATTGGGTTTTAGGATTGGTGAGAGCTCGCTGGGGTTTGGATCAAAGACGCTATCCACGTACCATGGTTGCAAAAACTCCCCAAGGGATGCCGCATAGTAGCTCTCCAGCCAACAAGATGCCAAGATTAGGGGCGAAGAAGGGGACGAATACAAAGGCTACAATGAGAAGTAGAGACGACAACAGGACTTTCCGGTAACCAAATTTGTGAGTAAAGTATCCATTGGAGAAGGCACCGAGTATTGTGCCAATGCTAACCGCATTGCTGAGGCCATTTTGCCATGATGCAGAGATCTGATAGGTCTTGGACTTGGGGTCAAACTCGCCGTATCGTTTGGCGAAGGATGGCTGCGCGAAGAAAGAAGAGAGAAGCACGATATCATAACCTTCCATAATAATAGAAGTTGACAATAGAACCGACCACATGACAGCCTTGGGGTACTTGCGAATGGCTTGCATGAAACCAAGGCTATGATCAGCCTCGGCCGCTTGCCTCGCCAGTTCAATGTCGTTAGCACCAGTGGAGCTCTGGTACTCCAGGGCGATGGCCTCAACCTTTTCATCCTCGCTAATCATAATTATTTATACAAAAGATTGAGAGAAGTGAGCAGATCTAGGATGAATGGGGATGATGGGAACGGGATGAGAATGTTCGGGGTAGGGGGGGTCTCAATTATACATTTTGCAAGCGACTGAGAGTCTAGATTCAAATGTTGGGAGATATCAATGAGACTGAGTCGGCTCACTTGGGTCTTATAAAATCTCCCCACATTTCATCAAGGTTGAAGAAGGGGAAGGAGAGTTAGAGAAAGCGAACAGTGTGCGATAGCACAATCGCTTCAGGGAGAAATCTAAGCCTATAGCCACCATTATCGCAAAGTCGTAATCTGGAGATTAGCATAAGCCGACAAACTCTCATTCAAGAAGCAGCTTTCGGGAGTTTATGGGGCCTTGCTCCAGTGAAGAATGGCTGGACTCGGTCACATGGCGGTGTGGAAGTCATAAAATATGAGAATGGCAAGCAAAGTCCTGGCTAGGCGCTCTGGAGACTACATGCGTCGCTGGCCATCGATCAACGCGCAAGAACAAGCGAGACATACCACCATTTTGGAGGGTGGCTCATTGGTTCTACTGTATTTTGGTGTTTTACACTGGTTTGAAGGAGTAATGATTTGTATTTGGGCGGTACACTATGGCTAGGAGTTATGTATAGGCCCAGACCATCATGTCTGCCGCTGCTCCATTGTCTGAGACAAGGCAGCCAACACCTCCATGTAAGTTTGTTCTACCCCCCATGTGCTTATTTTCGGTCTGTCTTGCCTACCCGAGCTGGTCACCAATACCGAATTGCCACCTGTTGTGTCATTTGCGAGGAGCCGGATGCCTTCTTGAAGGATTCTGCTTGGAGCAGAGGCTTGTGTGATAATTCCAACTCTCGCCATATGTGCAGACAGCTTCTCACCATAGCGGAGGTACATTTGTACCATCTCATCGTCACATGGTCGGTCAATATAGAAAAAGGAGAGCTCTGAACACAGTTCTTCATCTTGAGGAGTCGTTGATTGCTGACAAGAAGTGGGCACTGCGCAGGTTTCAGGTGATGGAGGCCCCTCCATCGAAGCGGCTACTTGAAGTTCTTCCTGCTGCTTTGCAAACCTCACCGAGATACTGTACGCCCAGATGATAAGCGTGGCTATGTATATTGTGAAAGGCTCCAGAAAGCTCTTTCTCGAGTACCGTCGTATATGCCAAAACAGCGCGCCAGCGTGAATGACTGCAAGCCTAGCCTTGAACGAGTCATTCATAGCCCATTTGAGCACACAACTGCTTGCTTCTGCATATCGCTGGCTGGTGGCCACGTTTGTAGCGTTTGCGTTATTGGCGTTGGTTGCCAGCGTTTGGATTTGCGCTATAGGCGTGAGTAAGATGAGCCGAGAAAGATGTAAATACAAGATAGTAGGGTGTTCCAGTCCTCCAGCACTGGCTGCCTTACCGTTGGCTCGCCAGTGCAGTATATCCAGACAATCGCACGCACTATTTCGCCACTTTGACAGAGTTGGACTCGACGGTGGCCAGGTTTCTACTACTGCGTTTTGATGGGCTTCTGATGCTTGGATGGTGGCGCTGGGAATCCAATTCGCCAACCGAGTCTGGTTCTGGTTGATGACCTCCTTTGACCTTCGCCAAATGCCGTGAATAATTAAAATATTGCTGAATTCGCCAAGGTTTTCTAGGAGTCTCTTCTCAATATACAACGTCTCGATCGTGTCCAGCAGTGTGACTGTAGGCAGAGATTATTAGCTGGTAGAAATCGAAGTTACGATCGTAGGTAATATACCGGATGACTTCTGCTCGGCGGCAACCTTCTCTGCCGATGGATTTTCCCAGATATGATCCGGGCAGGGTAGGGGGACCTTGATATCTACAAGTTGCATCAGTGGAGCTGCGTTGAACTCGTATGAGATCATAGCATCAAGTACCTAGAGTGGTGTCAGCTGAGCAGGCGGTTATAGTTCTTGCTCTCTAAGTCGTACCCATATCATCAAGCCAGTTCTCATACGGGACTGGTTTCTTAGCCAGCCCTGTACAGCATTTTTGTCATCATAATGGTCATGACTGTCTTCACACTCTCTAGATAGCAGATTAAATTCTTTGCATGCTCCAACAAGGTAATGCCGTTCCATTAGAGCGCGCCTTGCCTTGTCTTGCTTGCCTCTATGTAGTGAGCAGATCAAGAAGAGGCTGGCCGCCTGCAAAGCTGCAAGGCTAAACACACTACTTTCCCACTCCCGAAATGGTGATGTTGAAGGGATTCCAGTTTCTGTTCGTCGATCCTGGCATATTCGGCTAATAGACATGTCATCTAAGATGGCTAGAAACTCTGAGCTCAGCAGTCGCTCTTCATTGCATGTAGTATATTTAGATCCGACAACAGCAACAGCAAAGAGAAGTATCCAGTCTTTGCTCGACTCTTCCAAGAACGTCGCCTTGCGAATGAAAGGGAATGTAGAATGGAAAATAGCGAAATACGATTCAACGCATGCAGCAATGCATGGTAGAGACGGAAAGGGGTTGGCATTCATGGGCACATTTTCCCTGCCCAATTCGAGATGTAGGTGTCGTATCATGTTATTGTAGCCATCCGCATTCACCAGCACATCCTCGCATACACCATTTGTACCACCATCCGTGTGGTTAGTTACACTGCTCCCAGGTGTCGATGCATCGTTGGTAGCCATCATCTGTCGTCCTCTCCATTGTCGAGTAGCTTGACCGCAAAACGGTGCTCGGGAGCCATCGCCATCTACATAGTAGCTCCCAGTCATAGGTTTGCTTGCCTCTGACCCAGGCCTATCAGTTGAATGGCCAGTGCCGTCGGTGTTGGCGTCATACCGTCCAATACTATGCGTTTGTGCATTATTATGTGACACGCACTGCCGATCAGAATCGGGCAAAGTGCCCGAGGCTGGGAAGAAAAAGGGCATGTATTGTTCGCTTTTATCATTCTCAACGTAGGGAGGCATTCCGATAAGTCCATTCCATCCAATCGGGGTGGAATTCTCAGGAGACATCCAATTCATAGAGAGCAGGTCCACGGCCTGCTCATTAAAGCCCGAGATAGAACTAAACTCGTAGATACGCTGGACGGTGTGGTCCACGGGCCCAACGACCTGCGAAACTCCAAACAGAGCTGGCTGCTGGGTCCAAGAATCGGTTTTGGATGCTAAATGATTGTCATTTACGCCTTTGGGGTCACATTCGTTCAGACCAGCACCGTTCATGCTTCCAGGTACCCCAGGTCCAGTCGTAAGTAGTAGGGTCTCATCCCCAGCCCCTCTCTCAGTTGCTTGGTGAGTTGTGTCCAAGATCGTATGTTGTGGCCCGGTTTTAGTCTCCATGCCCGCAGCGATGATCGCTATGGCCTTGGATTTCCGTGTTGTAGGAAAAGTGCAGGTCAGGTTGCGCCCAATGCACCGCTTACACGGATCACTCCGGGAGCAGCGAGCACGGCTTGTGGCACATTGCCTACAAGCTCTGGAACGCATAACAACACTTGCCTCCTCACGATCCTCTTCATGTGACGTGCGATGGCGGTTCAGGACATCCCTATACACATTACAACCATTACATTGTGTGATCCGACGGTAGAATAGAGCAAGCAAAGCGAGTCACTTACTGACGAGCGAATCCTTTTCCGCAAATGAGGCACTTGAAGGGCTTCTCACGAGTATGGCTCCTGGTATGGCGTAAAAGATGCTCTTGCCTGCTAAAAGTCGCATCACAAATTTCACATTTCTTGCCCTTGTCTACTTTTGATCCAACAGGGCTCGCAGCCATATCTGAAAATTGGTTTTGTTTATAAAGGTCGAGAGAGTGATGGCGTTTAGGCCTCGAAGTGATTATCACAGGGTATGCCTCTAATTTGTGTAAGACACCGTAGCGGGAGGGTGAGATAACAGTTTGGCACAGAGGTCGAGTCAAAAACTGGCAAAGATGAAAGCTTAGGATGAGAATTTTGCGAGGAAGTTGAGGGCCACACACAACCTACATTTATTTCATCGCATCAGCAACCAAAGCTCCATTGCCTACTTGTCCAGTGGCCAAACCCCGCAGAAACTCGTCCCTCGAGCACCACTGTGGGGTGCAAATTCATAGCTTCACTACGAGCTCGGTAATATACTAACCTAGAGTCGAACCACTCATAGTCCCCGCCACGAAAGATAAAGAAACTGCTTACTACCGACCTTAGTTGCTTTTCAGCGTTCAAAAACGCTGGTCTGATACACTAAGCGGTCAAATTTTCCGAATAGAGATATTATTTTGGTGATATCGTTGTAAATCATCACTAATTTTGATCGTAGTCAATGATTCCGTAAAAAACTGACTACAAATCGTCATGCGCTTTATGTTTTATAAGGCTTTCAAATGCATAGGGAAGGCATCGATAACGACGGCGATGAAAGAACACAGCATTGTTAAAAGGGCAGCCAAGTTCTTAGACCCATCGCTTGAGCGTCTTACTCGAGGGTATTAATAATGTCAAAGTACAAGCGAGGCCAGCAAAGTTCCTTTGGTATAAGTATACTGATTATGAGAAACATTTCGTAGCCTATATAAAGAAGTTAAATTATATCCAACAGAGTCCACTGGCATTTCAAAGGGCCCTGAAATATACATAACGAGCTTATTGCAATTTTGTTTTACTTTGGTAGGATAATACTTCTATCCTAACGGCTGTATCCGATCTGAGTGGATTCCTCGAGCATGGCCGAGGATAGGCTTTTTATCTGACTGAAGGCATGATCTGCCTCTATGCAGTCCGAAGCCTTTCTTGAGAATAAGTATTCGCAACAAAGCTTCTTCAATAATGCTGTTTTCTTTCTCGCTCTTTCCTGGGTGATTATCCCCCACCGGAAAATAATCCATTAGGCCCCTCTATTAGAGTGCGGAGTCAAAGCAGCTCCCTTACTTATCGCTGTTACGGCCTTGGTATCCCCACATCGTATATCTCAATAAATTTTGGCGGTTAATTACTTTAGCCTTTAGTGCTTTTTGCCTTTCTCCCAACTATGCTATGGGCGCGCTTAAGACGGAAACAGAGCTGGTTTTAGTGTTTATAGCTCCACTGTAAGAGCTATCGAGTTGGTCTACGGAGTATTACATCGCATCTGTCGAGGTTGTCATAGTTTATATAAGTTTATCAAGTATATGCGCAAAATCTTAGAACTGAGCCAGCCCCAGCACCGGGCCTCCGCCAAAAGTCCGGTGGGGGTGGGGCTGGAGCAGCGAAATGCGAACTGGGGAATAGTGAGAGGGTGTAGTGAACAGTTTCGGGGAGCTGCCGAGAGGAGCGGTTCTCAGTATAAATCAGAGTAATGATGGATCTCCTATGGGGTACCTATGGTGCTATAAAGAGAGTTCTCTTACATCACATCAGACCGAAAGAGTTCCTCCGGTGGCGGCGGCCTTGGACATGGATGCCGTCGTCATAGTCGCTTGACACTCACGTTTGCCCCCAATTTGCTGCTGCATGCAGTTTAAAAGCCTAGTATGTAACGGAGAAGTCTTTCGTATTCTCCTCTTTCAGGTTCCGCCCAGATCTCATGTTTTTCTATGTTGTAGAATCTCTAGATTCTAAACGCGACAGAGAACGAAAGGAGAACAACAAGGGAAAGGACCAAATTAGCAGTTTGAGATGCTATTCTCCGAGGAAAATCGCCTTGCGTTCACCTACGATGGCGAAACGCTTTGGATTGAGCCATGGGGCACAAATTCTCTGAGAATTCGCGCAACCAAGCTGCCTTCCATGCCACAGCAAGACTGGGCGCTCCAGTCACCTTCTTCATCAAAGCCTAGCATTGAGATTACCGAAAATAGCGGTTCCATTACCAATGGCAAGATCAAAGCCGTTGTGAGCAAGTCGGGAAAGATCATGGTGTGGAACTCCAAGGGAGAGCTATTGCTCGAAGAGTATACGCGGAACCGCAGAGATGTGCTCGATCCCAAATGCAGTGCCATCGAGGTCTCGGCTCGTGAGTTCAAAGGTATTCTTGGCACTGACAACTACCACCTTACAATGCGTTTTGAGAGTGTCAATGCCGATGAAAAGATTTACGGCATGGGTCAGTACCAACAGCCCTTTTTCGACCTGAAAGGTACCGACCTTGAACTGGCTCATCGCAACTCCCAAGCAAGCGTTCCATTTGCGCTCTCATCTCTTGGATACGGTTTCCTCTGGAACAATCCATCCGTTGGACGCGCTGTTCTTGGCCGCAACATCATGAGCTTCGAGGCGTATTCCACCACAACCTTGGACTATTGGGTGGTGGCAGGCGATAGCCCAGCAGAGATTGAGGAAGCCTACGCTAATGCGACTGGCAAGGTCCCCATGATGCCTGAATACGGCCTTGGATTCTGGCAATGTAAATTGCGCTATCAAACCCAAGAAGAGCTTCTCAATGTCGCCCGAGAATACAAGAAACGGGGCCTGCCTCTGGATCTCATTGTCATTGACTTCTTTCATTGGCCGACGCAGGGCGAGTGGAAGTTCGATCCTACATACTGGCCGGATCCAGATGCAATGATCCGAGAGCTTCAGGAGATGAAGGTTGAGCTCATGGTTTCAATCTGGCCGACAGTTGACAGGCGCTCTGAGAATTACGAGGAAATGGTCGAACGTGGCTATCTCATCCGCGTGGACCGTGGTATTCGCACCGTCATGGAATTTCAGGGTAACACGGTTCATTTCGATGCGACCAACCCGAAAGCAAGAGAGTATGTCTGGGAGAAAGTGAAGAAGAATTATTACAATAAAGGGATCAAAGTGTTCTGGCTGGATGAGGCGGAGCCCGAGTATACAGCGTATGATTTTGAAAACTTCAGATATCATCTCGGCTCTAACCTCAGCATTGGTAACATCTACCCCGTTTCATATTCAAAGGGCTTTTATGACGGCCTGAGGAAAGAAGGACATGAGCAGGTTGTAAACCTGGTTCGCTGTGCGTGGGCCGGCAGCCAGAAATACGGTGCCCTAGTCTGGAGCGGCGATATCGCGTCGTCATGGTCCAGCTTCAACAACCAGCTCGCAGCAGGACTCCACATGGGTATCGCAGGAATCCCATGGTGGACCACGGATATCGGCGGCTTCCACGGAGGTAACCCCAATGATCCAGCCTTTCGAGAACTGTTTGCTCGCTGGTTTCAGTGGGGTGCCTTCTGCCCCGTCTTCCGACTTCATGGCGATCGAGAACCGCACCAGCCTCAACATGGCACAACTGGCGGCGCAACGTGCGTAAGCGGCGCAGACAACGAAGTGTGGTCATACGGCCCGGAAATATACGAGATCTGCAAAAAGTACATGGCTCTCCGTGAAAATATGAGGCCGTACACCAGGAAGCTCATGGAGGCGGCTCACGAAATGGGAACCCCTGTTATGAGAACTCTATTTTATGAGTTCCCGGAGGACGAGAAGTGCTGGGAAGTCGGCAAGCAGTACATGTATGGTGATAAATACCTGTGCTGTCCTGTTCTGAAGCCTGACGTAGCGGAAATAGAAGTATACTTGCCGAAGGGGGCGAGCTGGAAGGGCGCCGATGGCATTGCCTTACCTGGAGGGCAAACAATTCAAGTCAAATGCCCATTAGACTATATGCCGGTATTTGAAAGGGTTTAGGGCTTCACCCCAACGAGTCCCTTTGCAGCCCCTTTCTTGATTACTACAAATAGGTTATACCGATTCCACAGTCCCAAACGCTTAGCTAGAATTAGCTGTACAATGCTACCATCATTACGGCATGAGTTGCATAATTCTTGCGTCTTACATGGGTCAAGATGAATCACGTTTTGGAAAGCAACATACAAGGGGCTTAGGTTGATTGTCCGGGGCTTAATTGGAACAGTAATGAAATGAAGATTTTGTATTCTAGGGGTATAAAGCTTGTAAAAAGATAATTAAACTTCAGGCTTCACTACGATGTTCAGATAAAATATGCAAATCCTTGGTGTCAAATGTATTTGAACACCAAGTGCATACCAGGGTAGTGGCCTCAGTATTTCGGGATTATATCATGACTGACCACGACGGGAATGAAAGGCAATAAATATCATTGACAGTCATTCTGCGCTTGTGACTTCTAATGTGCTGCGGCGCGCTCCACTCCCTTGCGAGGATATATCAAGGTAAAAGAGATCTCTTTGGGTAGCGTGGAGCACATCGTCTCATGCATCATCGTTATAAGAGACAAACGGTCGGACACGATATAGTCGGAGAGAAAGTCTCTTCTAAGCATAGAACAGAAGTTCTCGTGCAGCCTAATGCTATCCCTCAAATAGATTTGCCAGCTGATATTGTCGGGGCGCCAGGCAACCCGCTTGATTTCCACAACGTATAGGTCGGATGCTTCTGAATATGATATGACTCGCGGGCGCATCAGAGCGGCGAAGAATAAAGACAAGTTGGCTCTTTGAGCCTCTTCTGGGCAAAGGGTATCTAACTGTCATCATTATTCGCGATTCTGATGGACTCGCCTCGGGTAGGTAGGTGATTAGGTGATATTAACTAGCAGGCGAAGGAGTAATGCCAGCCTCCTTGATGAACTCCGTCGTACGGTAAAGTGGTCATACATTTTCTTCAGTGATGAGGAAGCTTCTGATTTTTGACCCTTCCATCCGAAGCTCTTCCTCGCTCTCGTTGTCCCCCTTGTGTCTTTTCGATCCCCACACGGACTTCGGATCGGCAGTGATGGTGGTGATTGTCGTTTGGAAGTTTCCTGGATAATTGTCCACCAACTTCAACCCGTTTGCCTCCTCATCGTCCTCCTCGTTACGGTTAAAGGTAGCGAGACTGAATGGGTCTCGGGATTTGTTCTTCCTGGATCGGCCAGTAGTCTGACGGTTGCCCATGGAACCGGTGGCGCCGTCTCCAGTGGGTGGCATATTCGATCCCATTGTAGACCACCCCAGCTTGGCCGCAATCTTCCGGAAGAGCGGTCGGATGGTTGCAAGGCTACCGGCCGTGATAGCCAGGCCTTGTTCCACGGTTGACCAAATTGCGATATCAATGGTGGCCCCTGAAAAAGCCCATTAGTTAACCTGACTTTGAGTCACTCGGTAAGAAGATCGTGGTAGTAACTTACACAAGAAATCGATAGTCTTAAAGTCCTTTACATAGGGGAACCGAACAACGACGGCAACACTCGCGCTGTTTAGAGTTTTCTTAGCAAAAAGTCTGGCAAAAGGAAAGAAAGGGGCCACAAGGAACGTACACGCATGCCATCAGCATAACAGGGATCAATGCAATCTTGGTCTTGCTGTTCATCTGGAGTTGCATGATGAGTACGATTGGAAGCAGTGCAAAAGTGAAGTCGCAGATGACGCTAAAAGCACTGTATAGGTAGGTAAAGGCAATGATGACGTCGATATTGATGCAGGATCCCTCTTGGTTCTTGTTCCAGAAAAAGGAAATGGGGTGGCATTGGAACGTGGTGAGGAATAAGAAGACGATGCCCGTGATGACGCTGAGCGACATGACAGTGAGGATAATCCAGTTGTGAATCCGCTCGACGGTGATGCGTAGAAGGAAGTATCCGATGGAAATCTTGGTAAGAACCATCGTTACGCAGTACCAGATGTAGCAGAAATACCAGTACTGTGTAGTGTGTTAGTTCTTGGTCGAGGATTGCAGACTCTGTAAACATGTTCAACACCTACCATCAGGGCTTCCTGTATATCGTGCTCTGCGAGATCCCAGTAATGGCGGCCGGTGCCGTAGTGTACACCTGTTAGACATACGGCGCAGAACGCAATAAACGTCATCTACAGTCGGAGAGAGGTCAGTAACTCATAATTACGGATGCATCGGGAAGAATCGGTGCGGCGAGGTGGTTCATCCGTCACATACCATAGCGAAGACCATGAGATAATCGTCCACGCCGAATGCTTTCACGAGACTTATTCTGACATAGCATCGAAGAAGTGTAGCCGTGAGTGAAAAGGTCAGCAGCACAATCACCACAGCAATCAGCTGTGGTCCACGATTCGGAATGTCACCCATCGTGGCTTATGCGCTCTGGCGAGCAGGCCAATCGGTCGGTGCTGGTGGGAAAGCTGTTGGAGGCGAGAGGAAATGCGGGATGGAATGCCTTGCGAAAACGAGCGGAAACTGAAAGTCGGTGTCTATACGAAGCATCACATCTCTTATAGCATCAACGGTATGGTACTGCAAAACTCGGTTCGAGCATGAGTAGTAATTAAATTTCTCTTTTGCCCCTGCCCGCTCACAGATGCGGATTCCCAGGAGCGGCAAACTAGTATCTACGTAGCGTCCTGATCGGCGGCAGTTAACCCTTTATAACAGACCGTTCTCTCCATCTCCCGGCTTCAATCTCAACAGTTTTAGAATTTTCTCTGCCAGTGGCGCAGTAGTGAGTGTGCAAAGACGAAGCGCATATAAAACTGGGGAACTGTCCAGGATGTCGAGGATAGTACGAGTCATGTCAGGGGTTAGCAGCCACTGCGGGGGCCAAGACCAGCTCGCCGACGCGGATATTAGCCAGATGCGGCGGCAGCACCAGTTCCTTCACGGACTAAGAGGTCCAAAGAGGTCCAAGCATCTCTCGATCCATCTGCTTGGCCCCGGGCACGCATCGATTTTGCATTGAACTGCTCGCTCACTCCGTGCAAGATAATCAAAGCCTCGATTAGACGTGTGGATAAGAATCTTACCAAATCTACGAACCCCCAGTTCCTGGGACTCGCAGGTGATTGTCTGTGGGGGAGCTGAAAGAGATCAACCCTGCCACGGCATGTGTGCGTATTAGTGGCATTCGGCGCCCGCTCCAAGTGCCTTCTTTAGTTGAGTGCCCCCTTTCACGACAAGAGCCGCGCGCAGATAACAAGGAGAATCTGTCCCGCGAGCGAAACTATCCATCCAACTGACACTCGTATCCCCGATAAACCAGCGCCCCGTCACTCCCTAGCGACTACCAGTTAGCCGGCCTCTCAACTCCACTGCCTGCTTTGCTGATAGCGGAGTTCAGCCAAGTTATTTACATGTACTGTAGTTGACGAGGTGCTGGGCAGAGCGTGCCGGGCTGTATTGCTATTGCCAGCCCTACCTAGGCTTTGACATTCCGGCACATGCAGAACTGGCCGAAATAGAGTTGAGGCGACCAAGCTGCCTCGGCTGCAGGTTCATGTCCATCCCAATTAGCTGGGAGCTACCCCTCAGCGGCTTGCCAGAATGCAACCCTCCCAAGCGGCTTTAGACTTGCTCAGACGAACCCAAACAGGGTGAAGAATTACCCGTGGGTCCACTCTTAGCGACTAACTGTTTCGGCTTTGCCTTGGTTGGGTATAAGATCGCTGAAAAGGCTGAATACTAGTATATATACTAGTATTATCTAATTACTAAAGCTTTTATACTCTGTAATAAAGCAAGAGATATGACAAGAAGTGGCTTTATACTATGTCTGTAAACAATACAGAGGAAACCTTAGATTAGGGAGAACTGCCTTGAATTATATTTTCTAAACAGGGGCGGGATTATTATTCTTTGTTGCATGTTTGGCAAGAGAAGAGCGGATATTAGTAAGAAAGCCGTTTTATCTTCAGGACATTTTAGCGACTCGGTGCCCTACAATGGAGTAAAAGGCGGAGCCAAGCAGCAGTTGGCGATTTAAAGTGAAACCTAACGGGTAAATTGGCCTTCGGCAAAGACGGCAACCTAACTTAACCCTTACTGTATTGACATCAGAACGTTACACGCCACGTTTTTGGGTTTGGGGTAATACCCAATGCGGACCAGACCATTCTCCGTATACAGCAGAGACGAACTGGGGGGCTTCGGTGCTCTCAACTTGCAGTGCCTCGGCGCAGAGAATCTTCACTGGCTTTCCATAAAGCGAAGTTAAGCGATTACTATAGGTCAGCACATCTCCGCGGTTGTCTACTGAGCGCAACCAATTTGCCGATAGATCAACACTGTGATCGGTAGAGACCAGTGCCCGCGTCAGGGTGGTTGGTACGCGAGACGTCGGCATTGATGCCGTCGAGGAATGACATGTCGAACTATCTGGTTCTCTCTGTTCACCATGGCTTCACGGGCTACAGTCGACAGCGTATCTAGATTTCGTATGAAAAAGCTTCGCTAATCTGATTCAGAGACCGTGGCGGGCCATGTTTGCCAGAAAAACAGGAGAACAGCCCTATATGTACAACTATGCGTATTGCGTATAGCAAGATACCCAGCTAGTTTAGGCGAATTGCACCATCTGGCGGTCAAGCATATTACCTAGTAGATCCTTGCGCAGAGAAGCTTTGCTACCCTGTCCGACAAATTGGTGGCTTATACGGAGTACTCGAATGCTAGACAAGGCGGCGTATCCGGTCTTTGAGCTAGTTGCAAAAGCTTTCTAGAAGCCCAAGACGAAAGGGCCGATGTAGACAGAGGGCTGGCTTGTGAGCCAAGCGGTTCGGCCTCCATCATAATGTCCGATGGGCGTTGCCATCGGCGGACTTATACCCAAGTTCGTCAATTCCGCACTAAAGGGAGGAAACGCTCCTGTGGCGTCGGACCAGGGCCCATTATAAACGTTGGCATCCGTATTCTGTGTATAGTGGCAAATGTGCCTTGCATGTTGGAGCGCACACTCCCTTACCTGGCGCGTGCCCTGAGTCGTGCCTGGTGTATCGACAGTCCTACTGCAAGATGCATCTCTACTATGCAATGGCTTCAAGGGTCTGTTGTTGACACCACATACTGCTAGCAGGGAGCAGTCCTCGCTAGCTCGAAGATTACTGTGCGCGCGCTTTAACACGGCAAATGATCCCCGGCAAATGAATCGGGCAAAGAGCCCAATTACCAAAGCCCGAGTACGCTACAGATGCTGGACTGTTCCATTGCTCTTCTGGCTTTTGTGCTAAATATAATACCATGCTCACACGGTCCCAATTAATTCCAAGAATAATAGACAACGTCTAACAAGCTTGACTCGGTCGGCTTGCATGTGTGTAAATAATGGCAACTTACGATTCGGCATTTGTGGTCTTTGATGACTTGGCCCAGGAAATCTTTGGTGCATCTCCAAGCCTAGAGTTGTTGCATGAAAATGCAGAGTACCCATTCGCACATGAGGCGGGTGTATTCATCCAAGAGGACAACTCGTTATTTATAACAAGCAATCAGTTTATAGATCCACATACCAACGTCCGGCGTATTCAAATCACCCGCGTCTTGCTCTCTGACGACGGAAAATATATTCGATGCGAGGAAATCAACCCAGAGCAAGTGCCCATGGCCAATGGAGGTGTGAATTACAAGGACAGCGTGCTATTCTGCGCTCAGGGAACCCAAGATCGTCCAGGGGGCCTCGCAGTTATGGAATCCAGGCCACCGTATAAATCACATCTAATGCTTAGCTCCTTTTATGGAAGGGATTTCAATTCGGTAAACGACGTAGTCATTCAGTCAGACGGCTCAATTTGGTTCACGGATCCTATTTACGGATTTGAACAAGGATTTCGGCCAAAGCCAAAGTTGCCGTGCCAAGTCTACAGATTCGACCCTGCACGAAACTCGGTTCGCGTTGTAGCTGACGGATTCGGAAGACCAAACGGCATCTGCTTTAGCCCAGATGAGAAGATAGTCTACATTACAGATACCGACTGGATTCACGGAGATGGGACTACGGATGACCTTCGAGCTTCCCACATGTAAGAAACAGTCTACCCCTCATGGGTCTCGAGCCTCGAGCTTGTAGCTGACTTCAAGAATAGTTATGCTTTCGATGTTGTCAATTACTCTGGCCAGCCATTCTTGACCAATAGACGTGTATTCGCCATGGCGGATACAGGCATCCCCGATGGAATAAAATGCGATGTTTCCGGGAATGTATACAGCGGCTGTGGTGATGGAATCAACATTTGGTCGGCCGGCGGCGTGTTACTAGCAAAGATTCTTATAGACGGTGGTGCCGCCAACTTCTGTTTCGGGCGTGAGGGGACGATGTACATTTTGAATGAGCATCGCTTGTGGCGGGCACAGCTGGCACCTTGTACGAAAGGCGCATTACTTGGCATTTAGAAATCCATTTTTTCACAATGATGCTCATAAACCTTCTCTTTCAACGTTCTTGTGCCTCCTAACAGAATGTGGCTTGTTATATATCTTACATATAACATAGCCCTAATGATTTCGCAGACACGGCATACTTTTCGGCATACAAAAGACTATCCATCTCCATTACAGGGCAATGTAGCTTTCTCAGGGAAGTGGCAAAGGTCTATTACGCTAACAAAAGAATATGATGTTCCTCAGAACTAGAATACATAGAAGATTTTTAGAGCTAGTCTCAACAGCTATTTTCAGAATAGGGGGCAATGTGACATCGCGCAATAGATAATCTGCTTTTGCTACTTAGGATTGTTACAATATTTCTATTTAACCGAGTTACGGTTATACCATCAGCCGTTCAGACACGTTCACTTGTTTCATTCCCAACGTGCTCCACCACGGCCAATCCCATGGCCTTGTCTCGCATGGTCTCGTCTTCCATCGAGTCGATAATGTCATCCCCTGCAAATAAACGATCAACGTCCTCCAATTCTAACCCTTTTGTTTCTGGGAAGAAGAAGAAAATGATTGGCACCCAAGTCGCGTTGAGAATGGCAAAGACGATGTATGTCTTCCAACCAATATTCTCAATGGCAATTGGTGTGATTTGTACGATCATCTGTTCGCCGCGTCAGTAAAAGCAAGAGGTTCTATTAGATTACTCAGACAAGGCATGCACACTGACATAATTAAAGATCCAGTTGGCCGCTGTGGAGATTGATGATCCCTTTTGGCGCAGTCTCAAAGGGAGAATCTCAGACCTTGGCGTCGGTTAGTCGCCAGCTAATATCCCGTTCTTGAATTCAGAACACTTACGGATACACCCATACTGTGGCCTGAAATCCAACTGTAAACGCGCCCTGGAACACAAAAAGCATGGCTGTCGCGCCAATTCCGGCAGCGTGAGCAATGCTAGTCTTGTTCTGCACCTGGTATATGAGAGCTGCTTGCACAGCCATGGCGGCTGCCATCAAGCTTATCATTGATACAAACTAGATAATATTAGTGTCTTTATCACTTCTTCCTGTATCAAACACAAATCTATCTCACCAATGGCTTTCGTCCAATTCTATCAATCAGGAACCATGGTATAAAAGAGGCCACGAAGAACCAAGTCTGTAAAAAGCCGGACATGAGTGCCGACATTCTTTCATCAAATCCGATGCTTTGCGAGAAAAGCGTATTTGTGTAATCTGTAAACTGGATTAGAATACCGAGCAAAGGATTCTGGATGTGATTTTACCACATACAAATCACTGCGTTGATTCCCCCAAGTTGCTGAAAAGCTTGAATGGCGCATGCAATCAGCAATCGGGTCTGCGATTTAGCACGATCGTTCTTGAGCAAATCTCTCCACGACCCTGTACCAATCGAGGCTTCAAAAGCAACAACTTGCAATATGTTATTATGAAGACGTTGTATTTCGACATTGTCGACTGAGGTGGCGTGCATTCTTGCCAGGACCTCGAGACAGTCATCCGGTCGGTCATGCGAAGCCAACCATCTCGGCGTCTCTGGAATGAGCATCAAAATGCCAAACATTGGCAAGATGCAGCAACATTGCAGAATAACTGGGATGCGCCAGGCGTAGCTACCGGTGTGAGACGAAAATGCATAATCGATCCAGTATACGAGGAAGATGCCAAAGTTCAAGGTTGACAACTGGGCACAAACATCTTGAAATTTGTCAGTTCAGCGACCTGTAGAAATTAATCCAACAGCCAGACGACTTACAAATTCCGCGGGTAGCTTTGGGGCTAAACTCTGCTTGCAACACCGGAACAGTTGAGTTGATAATGCCGAGCCCAACGCCAGACACAACTCTTCCCACGATAAGTTGGGCTCTGCTATAAGAGGATGCTTGCAATATAGCACCGACAACCATGATCCAACAGCCGTGGCCAATCGTCCATCTACGTCCAAGTCTCTCACCAAATATCGCAGAGAGGATTGATCCCCAGAAACAGCCCACTAATTCGTGCATGTAAGCCACAGCCTTGGTGATCTCAAGTCGCAGTAAGCCGCTGAAGTAGACTGACCTTCAAAGATCGCAACGATGAGACCAATCATTTTAGAGTCCGGGTAGTTGAATGAACTAACAAAGGGCGGGGAATTGACTTTGCAATGAATGAGCATCTCGACTTTGTGCTCCATTTATCCGCTCTACAAGATAGCAAAAGCACATACCTAGTCCGCCCATAAGGCCATTGTCATATCCAATCAACATAAATCCAAGTGATGATAGTACAGTAACGGCGAGCAAAAGCGCTTGGCCTTGTAACACTGGTAGAGCCATCGCGACAACGGTGACTGGAAGGTTGACTACTTGACCTAAGCTTTTTGAAGCAGGACAAATAGGGAGATAAGGCTATGAAACGCAGGCTAGGCGTCTATAGCATTTATATTGTATTCACATCCAAGAGAGAAAGTTGTTTATGTATTCAGTTAGGTATAATTTTGTCGCTGTAACATTCAATAATCGAGGTAAATCCAGGGTAGCTAAGCCACTTGGTTGTTTGAACTGTTGATTCGGTTCAAATGCCGCATCAAATGCCGTCGGTTACAACGGCACAAGACAGGTGCCTATCGTATTCTTCATCTATCCGTATTTGGGATAAAAGGTTGTTTTCGCATTCCCCAAATTATACAATGGTCGATGTACATCTGGGGTAAATCTGGGGTAGCTGTCACTTGCTTCTCCACACACCTGGCCTCGGGTGTTCCCATCAATCAAACACGGGACTGTTCAAATGCCGCATCAAATGCCATCGGCTATACAAGAATAGTCTATTGGCAATACAACTCGGGTTACAATAAAATGGCACATCTGGAACGTGAGCGCCACATGCACTACGACTCTCAGCTAGCGCAGCCTACCATTGGCGCTGCGGTGGCACTTGACTTGACGTCCATTTGCCGAAGCAATCTAATGCAAGCCATTGCTCATACTCAGCAATAGTAAAGACTCAGACAAATAGAATGCCCTTAATTTGTCAGTGAAAATTTTTGACACACTTTTAGAGAAATTGAAAGAAGCAAAGTGGTGCTACTAGCAGCAAAGCAACTTCTAGTGACGCCACGCATAGAACTATGGGATATTGGAGAGACCTGCAACTGCATACCAGCGTAGCCCATACCCGTTTTATGTTCCTGCTCAGTTGACACATTGCCAGACACCCATGCGTAGGGCAAGTTCAACATTTATGAGATGCAATGCTATTAGCCGAGTGATAACCCATGCAATCTCCCAAAGAAGCTGCCTGTTTCCAGATTGATAGAAGAATGGGACACGATGCATTTCTCTTAAGCCTCAAATTGCTAGCAGAAGAGGTTATCAATCTTGAGAGAATTCAAGTTGTGGAGCCCACCGGCAATTGACTATACTGTCAAAAGTTGTAAGTTGCTTTCTCTGTGAGAAAATACCCGTCATCGGAATGTGGGGGTGGCAGTAAAGTTCTGTTCTATCTATGCAAAGATGTGTATGTGCCTGGGAGGGCATCTGGGGCTCAAAACAATATTTTATCGTCATGTGTTGTGCGATGATGATGAATCTCCAAAGGATTCAAGTTGGGGGTGCATGGCCACATTGACTTGGCGGATACGTATCTCTCTACGGTACAGATGAAGAGCCTAAGCGTTGGAATGGGTTTAACGTCAGTATTGAAGTTGAATTGGTCATTCGGATTAATCTAGAGTACAATAAATGCTCCCAAAAGCATGTTATTAGTGACAGACCAAAGGTGTACATTCACACATGGAAAGCAAAAGGGGAGATAGAGCTACAAGAAGGCTTCTATTACTACTAGATAGTTAGTCCGTTACAAAAAGCTCCAAACAGAGTTATTGATAGAATCTGAAAAATTGCCATGCATCTATTTACAACAAGTTCTGCATAAATTAAAGAAGCAGAAGCAATGCAGTCGTTTAAACTTATGAGAAATCAACTTCAGTCACATCTCCTCCACCTCTGTGTCTCAGGGTTAGAAAGAATCTAAAGACAATATTAACTTATAAAGAAGTTTTGACTTGCACCCATATATTATGAAAATAGGGCGTTTAGATATTTCGCAGAAGCTGTTGAAATGAAGAAGGTATGTAGCAGGGATCACACGTCGATTCGAATTGCCTTTTAATGAGGTAAATTCAGTATATAGCAGGTATTCTACATCAAAATATATCGAACATCATTTATTAAATAATTACTAAACACTGCCATCTATATCCACCAGGCCCTATCAGGGGATACTGTAAGTTTTTGGCGAGCGTTCGAAGCTAGTTCGACACCTGAAACTATTCCGAAAAGCCAATCAGCTTTTATACCATAGACCACGGCCCCTCCATAGTGACAGCTTGGCACGAAAAGCTCCACCTTATTATCCCCACAGCCTGGAATCACATGAGTCTAGTGGCGATAGCTCAACCGCAAACTTGCGTTTCGAGCCATCTGTATACGTATAAGAGCTCCGGCCGGAGCTCGCCTAGCACTGCCAATTCGGGTCTCTGTATTCACAAACAGGCCCAATAATAGGGATGTAATTGCGGGCCTGAAAACCGCCGACCATGGCTTATTGTCCAGCCGGTCATGACTAATGAATGAGAATTCGAAGCCTATTTAACCCTTGATTCATTTGAGTACCACTACTAGATATCCGCTTCCCATCAAAGACGCATAAAAAATTCGTAGCGCATTTTATCAAGCTAATTAGCACGAGAAACGTTGTCAAGCAGTTGTCTAGTTGAATATACATGACACCGTTGAAGTAAATGATCAGAGCAACCACGTCCCGCTCTTCAGCGCTTATCACCCTATTGGAACGTTCGATCCAAGCATCAACGAGTCTACGGCCAGCAGTCATATTAATATCAAGCCATAACGCGGGGAAATTGAACTTATGTGATTAAGAACGTCATTGCTCGCGGAGTAGGCAGACGTCAAAGGATGGCTGGCAGGAACATTGGGGGTTCATCAATGTGTTAACCATCCCACACGTCTAGTGAAGTTGTCCCAAGTAGTCTCTGTTTGTACTGTTCATCTCTAGCCTCCTGTATTGGCATCATCTGCATGATATACTTTCACGAGATCATGTCCTATTCTGATCAGATACTCTGCGCGAGGTTTCCGAATCGTTTCACATGCCTCTAGCACACGTGGCAGGTCATTGAGATCCTTGGCTTGATCAAGACACTCGGCGAGAAATGCTGAATCCTCGATACAAAGTCCAGCGCCCTGTAACCAAAAATTAGTTACTGATCTTGACATAATTTCCGAGGGAACAAGCTTAATATGCCTGTGTAGGGCACCACGGCATGGATTGCATCGCCGAGTAGCACAATACGGCCGTTGTTGCCCGACCATCTGGATAAAGGGGGCATTTCAGATAGCCTCCAGATCCAACAATTATTCGCGTTACCCAACCCCAAGAGCTTTCGGAAGCGCGAGTCGAAATGTTTAAACTTTCTTGAGCGCCCTTTATGTCTCCGCGAGTGAACCAGTCGCCTTCTTTGCCAGTTGGTTCTTCGACTAGAAGACAGACATTGAAAGTCTCATTGAGATCGGGCACGTTCGGTCCAATTCCAACCTGTCCCGGCCCTAGCCAGAAATTATTCTGTGTCAATAACTCAACCAGCTCCGGAATTGCGCCAATACTATGCCATGGTATGTTAATGTTATAGCCTGAAATGTTCGATTTGCTATTAATATCTTCACCTAGTGGCCCATAGCGAACAACTGACCGAACTCCTATTTGTAATATTTAGCTGGGTATTTGCTTCTATGCCAATTCCTAACTCTTACCGTCAGCTCCAACTACAAGATCGGCATCTAGACGTTTTCCATTCTTTAAATGAAGTCGTGGAATAGACTGATCAATTGTCTCCACTGAGTTGTTAAATAGTACAGATACACCTGCTACACAGCTAACTCGGCCAGAGTCTCTTGCAGCTTATATCGGCTATAAACCCACTCACTATAATAGCGATTCAGTAGATTTCGTACATTCATCGCCTTGTCGCACCTACGGATAGCCATATATTCGCTGTGTATCTTGTGCCATTCTTGTCCTGAGGATTGTTCCTGTATCGTAATGGCGATGTACAATTGGTGTGTGTGTATTGAGGTTTCTTTCCTCCATGATTGCCTTTATTCCATATTCGATTAAGATGCGTGTTGCATTTGGTCCGAAGCCAACTAGCCCACCAAGTGCTTGGCACGATGCATGTCTTTATACCACTGTGGCATTGTGGCCTTTGCGTCGGAGGGCGATGGCAGCGGCCAGACCAGAGATACCGGCGCCAACAACTGAATTTGAAGCGATGGCATTTTCAGTTTGAAAGAAAACTAGGACATATGACTTGAGTTCTCAGTACGACCCTATCTAAGGTGCAATACATGGCCGCAGGTGAGCCTGTAACCAATTGTTCATCATTCATGGTTCTATAATTAAGTGGTCACGTCATGATATCCCACCTTGCTAGGCGTAGTAGAGCGTGATCCTGGAAGCTGGCGTGGGGAGCTTTGCCAGCTGTAGGGTAGAGACGCGGACCGTATTCCGCCTTCAGACATTACTGTACATACGTCAACCCACCAAAGGGATTGATGCTGAGCTGAGCACGAGATGTGGGATCTCTTGGTGAAATATTTAAAGATTCAACCCTATTGTGGAGAATTTCAAGAGATGAATGCAGTCTATCTCAGCCCTATAAACAATTGTAAAGAGGCTGCGAGAAGGAGAGCCGTCTCAAATGAATCATATTCCAAAATGGTACAAGAAAGGGGTTATCATACCTGGTAATGATTCTGCTAATTTCCTATAAAATTGTGTTTGGCGAATGGCTCTGTTCAAGCGGTGATGCATTCGGAACGGGATTTTTACGCGGAACTTGGGGGACCTGACGAGTCAGAACGATAGAAGTAAAGTGAAGTGAGTCGCCACGAGAATTCTCAAAGGAAGAATAAGATTTACTATATTACGCTTGTATCCAACTAAAATTGATATAAATGTCTTCGGTTCCAGCCCCCCTTATGCCTCACAGCATATATCTCCAAGTCAATGCCTTGTCACCTTTACCAGACAGCTGCTCCGCAGTGTATTGATCCATCTCGCCTTGGTTCACCCTGGTTTCGCGCTTCCTGTTGATTTGCATGTATGCGAATACTAAAATAAGGGCAGCAATGATTCCAGCGCTGATGAATCCAAGCTCCAATGCGTGACCAAGGATATATCGAGGGCCGTCCTTTTGTCGGTAGAAGTTGGCTGCCATGGCCTATTATAATTGTTAACTTAATCCGGACATTCACTGAGGATTAGGGAACCTACTCCGCCAAGATTTCCGACACCAATTTGAATCGCCATACCAGCGCTTCTCTTGTAGCTGCCGGCCAAGTTGTTTGCAAGCCAAGAAATGACACCTGGGAAAGCCGGATAGATGGCGCAGGCTGTGATAAAGACACCGCCGTAGACTACCTTGGGATTGCTAGACGAGATACACCTATATCGGGAAAAAAGTCAGCTTGACATGCATGGGACTGGCTGGAAGTAAGAGAGAAGCCTACATGGAGAAACCAACAATCATGACACACAGGAGAGTAATGATGAAGGGGCTTCGCTTTCCAACACGATCTGAAACATATGCCACAATAACGGCAAGAATGGCAGCTGTGATGTAGATGGGGACCGTCATGAGCTGAGCTTTGTTCGACGTGTATCCTAAATTTTTAATGATGGTAGGAAGAAACAGGCTGATTCCGTATAGTGGACAAACGATCTAGTCAAACGTCAGAACCGCGCTGGAAGGAAAAAAAGAGTTGATTACTTACGCCCCAGTAAACAACGATGCTGACCCAAATCTGCCAGTCTTTAAAGGCGCTCCAGACATACTTCCACTTGAACTCTTCGGCCTGGGCAACCTGCACCTGATCTGTGTCAAGTTTTCCCGCTTGGCCTTGATACTTCAGACGGTGTACCACAAAAGCTCTCTCCTCCTCAGTGAGGAACGTAGCCGTCTCTGGGAAATCTTGTATGATGAAGTAGGCCAGCACCGCCACCACAACTGTCGCAATTCCTTCTAGGATGAAGATCCAGCGCCACCCCTCTAGCCCAGCGGTTCCATCCATCTTGGCAATAGCAAAGGCTAAGAGGCCGCTAAAAGCACCGGCGATTGAGGCTGCGGAGAAGAACAAGGCTTGGCGGAACTGGATCTCGTGACGACAATACCACATGGTTAGGTAGTACTGGAATTTTCATTAGCTTAGGACGAACCTGACGACAGTTGGAGAAACATACGGCAACGCCTGGAAACAAACCCGCCTCGGTGACACCCAGGAAAATGCGTGCAATGAGAAGACCGTGATAGTTTTTTACGATGCCCATTAGAGTCATCACTGTGCCCCAGGCGACCATGATGGTAGGAAGCCAAATGCTGGGTCGGAGCTTCTTGAGAAGCAAATTGGAGGGTACCTCAAAAGCTGCATAGGTGAAGAAGAAAACAGTTAGGCACCAGTTGTATTGGTCGGGTAATAATTTGAGATCCTCTTGGAGGCCCTCGATTTTTGCGTTGCCGATATTTCCTCCTATTCATCGGCAGCGTTAGCATGACGCTTATGGTGGTAATTTGACTACGCTTACGGTCTAGGAAGGAGAGAAGATATAGGATTGCAAGCATGGGGATCAATCGAAGGTCCATCTACATCGCTTTATTAGTACTATCGACTGCGTGGGGTTAGAGCAAACATACCTTGCGAAGAATCTTCTTCTCATCTAGATGAGAGAAATCTGGAATAGCGCTTGAAACCGCTCTGACGCCATTGCCGTTTTCAATTTCTACTTTCCCGCTTTGATCAGAAGCATTGATTGTCTCTGTCTCCATCACGCTAGCTTTCTCATTCGGAGAACCGTAGGAAGCCATCATGTTGAGAGGAGACGACACTACTCCTTAGGTTGTGATTGCTGAAGGATGGCGCTGATATGGCTTTGTTGAGATGACGGGATTGAGTCTCATTGAGCTCAACAAAGGAGAAGCCTGGAAAGCTTTAAGGCTTGAGTTGATGCAAAATGTCGGGGTCATCAAGAGGTTGAAATATGCTTTCTCCACGCCATATATAGCCTTGCAGTTGTGACCCTCGTGGTTAATGAGCTAGTCCGCTCTTCTGGACTTCCTTGGTGAACAATGTCAGTGGCTGACGAGCCGGTAAGCCTTAGTGGTGCATTTGGACAAATCAAGAGGCCATTAGCTGTGAAAACAGGGCATAGAATCTGGGGAAAATGGGTCTTGCTGTATCCCCCGCACTTTGTTGGATGAACTATTGTCTGCAAGGAGAAAGATGTCTGGGCGTGTGAGAGATAGTGGTTCGATGTTTAAAGATCGATGATTATGACAATGATCGGATCCGAGCTGTTTAAAATGAGTGCTTCGTAGGCGTTGACGAGTCATGCATGGGTAACATATTGCACTGATTCTCGCTTGACGCCACGATTATTATCGGTTCCGATGATCCATGTTAGCATCCATAAAGTCTTGAAGCGATTGGCTCGGAGAGGGTCTGATCTGGTCCGGCGGCATCTTATTGCCACTTCAATGATAAGTCGCATAGTCTATTCGTAACTACTCCGTAACCAAGAGACGGCGTCTTTTCTCGCCCCCCGCGCTTTCATTTTGCAAGCAGTGGCACATTTCCGTTCTAATTCCCTACTAGAATACCCCAGATCCCCAATTTTTTCCCAATCCTCGGGATATTTACCCCGCAGTTGGAGCGCTGAGCCCTGGTACAGTAGCTGAAGAACAGAGACACGGATCCGATGGGGTTTTTGGAACATTCGACATCCAGTCTTTTCTAACAAAGTAATCTCATTCATATCCATTCGGATCCGATCCCTGAGTGACGCGTTGTGACGCTGCAAGACTCAGTTGCCTCCATACGCCCACTTGACTCATGTTCAGACTATGCAGAACCGCGTCCTTACCCGTCGTACCCAGTTTTCTAGTTGTGATGAGTGCCGCAGGTCACGCGTCGCATGCGATTCCCAGAGCCGTCGCAGTGTTGCGGGTAAACCGTCAGCTCCCTGTACACGTTGTCTGAATCGGAAAAGAGCCTGCACATTCAAGGTGAGACCAAGATCAAGTTTCTGAGATGAAATGAACTAATCATCATATACAGTGGATCCAAGACGCCAAGGCAGGAGCTTCTACTAGAAATTCAACTACTCCGTCAAAATCGGAAAGTCGGCGTAGGCCAGCCTCTCATGTGGTCACTGACCAAGTATTGGCTGAAGAGCCAGCCAGTGCACCTACTCCGGAGGTGGCTCCCATCAATAGCAATGATGCCTGGCAGAATCAACTCGGGCCTGGGCCATACTCACGACTCGAGTCTTTTGACGACGCTTCGCTGGAGCCAGCATCTACTCCCTCAGACTCTGAAACGCATCTACTGAGCAACTCCCACTCTGAATGGCTTCAGACTATATATAGACAAAATTTCGAGGTTGTCTTCGGGTCTTGGATGGGCCGCTATAGCTGCCCTTTCTTGTGAGTCTCAGCATAGCCATGCCCCATAGCTTTAGCTCACCAAGATAGATTTGGACAAGATGACCTCGCCGAACGGTATATTAGCATATCAGATTTGTGTCGATATCTTGACAGATATATGGCTGAGACGTCTAAAGGGAACCAAGGTTTGGCCCAGGAACAGTGGATCCGGCAGGACAAGAAAAGAGACGTTTTAATAGAACAATCCTTGCGCAATACGATTGCTGCGTTCGCCGCAAGATGGTTGCCAATCACCTCTTCAGATGACTCGTTCGACGTCGATAACCCGCACCGAATCCAGACCATGTGGCGAGAGGCCCGAAGAGACATGCTAAGAATTATCAATCGTCCCTCGTATCGATCGATGCTGTCTCTGTTTCTCTTTGGCTTGACTCCAATTCCGATAGGCATATCGGAAGACGAGGAAACGGATGGTGTCTCTGGACTGGTCTGCATCCACGCGGCCTTGCAACAAGTCCAAACACTTCGAGCTCGACAGAAGAATCTGCAATTCAGTGGCTCAAAAGTGTCCCCGTCATTGAGTTCGACTTCACTGTGTACCACTCCAGAATCTGCAGACACTTCCAGCTTTATTAATGCGGAAAATATTGCATACTGGGCAGCAATCACATTCGACACGTCAGCATCTCTCACGCTCAATTGCAGGCCACTCCTCTCCTCGGGGCTCTTTGGCTTTGAGTATGAGTTTACATGGAAACTAGTGCGGACCTGCTTGAACGTGTTTAATGAATCTTCAAAGAGTTGGCGCCTGGGTAGTGCTGAGATGACAGATGAGAGGGCCAACGAGATTATTGCAGCCGCCGCTTGCTGGAAGTTGTTGGGTTGGAAACTGGCTGCTATTTTCAGGGAAGCTCTTCGGGATGGTCACGACGAGTCCGAAGTTCGAAAGGCTCTTACCTATGTTAGTAATTCCATCAAGGAATTTGACGCTACAATTCGTCCTTTCCTTGATGAATGCCACAAACGTATGCCGTTCCTTGGTCAGCAAACAAAGCTTCGCTGGTGTGAGTGTTTTCTGCCTAATCATACGAATTCCTTGACTAACAATGGCATAACCAGTCTCTCTCATGCTTCATTATCACTTGAGCATATTGATGGTGCTGGATACGATAGAAGTAGTAGATCGGTACGACTTGCTTGCTGATCTCAAAGATGCCAGCATTGAAGCGGAGAGCACTGTCATGAATGCACTGGCGTTTGGTCTTCATAATACTATTACCCTGAGACGAGCCATCGATTCTCCTTCGCCGAGCCTGCCTCCAGAGGGTGGAACGACACACTGTATGACGTTTACTGTTCCACTCATCGCTATTGACCCCTACCCACATCATGTTGTTGCGTCTGTGCAACTCATGCGGAAAGCGATCGATCGGGACTATAAGACTAAAAAAATAACCCAAGAGTCATATGATAGCTTAAACTCAACTTTAGAATCTGTGTTGAGGCATCTCCCCCAGAGCTCAAAGTCAATCCAAGCGGCTCGGCAGAAGTTTTGCACGGCAGCGCCAGATGATGGGATATTGGAGGATACACAAATTCCGTACAGGGATTTACCAACGCCGTTGCATGGTTAATGGAGTGATTGCGAGGCTGAAGATCAAGTGCATTCTAATTAATGATATATTTTAAGTTTACAATACAGAACAATTACTTTATTTCAACCATTGTACATGAGCCGATTGTATCTACGCTTGAGCGACAAGATTCTGTGTCCCAGCTGCTGGAGCCGAATCCAGCGCGACACTCTCGGTTGGAGGAGGATACAAGCCTCCATAAGGAGATTTTGCGCCGAGTTTACCCTTGGAAAGATATTCGCGACGCAAAAAGTCCACCGTATTAGTAGGAGATAGCTGGCGCTCCTTGATGTAGTGGTCTTCGATGAGAGCAACAGTGTCCAAACCGACAACTTCGAATATGTTAATAAAAGAGCCAAGCCACCGCAAGGAGAGAACACTAACCATCCATAAATCTACAAGGTCCTCCCCAAGATCTTGTTAATTCCACACAGAGAGTATCGATTTCCTCGGGTGTTGACACCCCCTCGGCGAGAATTGATAGCGTCTCCCTTTTTATCGCCGCCCAGAGCCTGTTAAAAATGAACCCCGTGCATTCTTTTCTAGCGAAAAAAGGCTTACAGCCCACTTCTCTCTGTCTATCCATTAGAAAAGGGAAGATTTCTGGGTCTGTGTATCCATCCGTCATTAGCTCAACGACCATGTTCTCCGGAGGCATGTAGTAATGCGTGTTCAGGACCCGGGATTTTGTAGTGTCGTTGATCTTCTCAAGCATCTCAGAAGACTTATATGATGAGGAATTGCTGGCTAAGATGGCATCTTTGGGAGCATGAGTTTCTAGTTCCGCGAACGTGTCTATTTTCATTTGAATATTCTCAGGGACTGCCTCAATGACGAGCCATGCAGTTTGGACCGCCATGTCAAGGTCTTGGAATATTCTGACCGTTCCAGTGGTTTTATTTCCGGCAGCAGGGTATTCTGCGGCGTTTGTCTTGATGTAGTCGAGACAAGGCTCATGCTGGCTTTGGTTTGGCTCCCGAATTTGGACGTCATATCCAGCCGATGCCCAGATGCAAGCTAAAATGTTAGCTTGAATTGTATCTCGAGCCTCGCAGTGTTACGAACCAATGCGTCTCCCCAATACACCTCCTCCCAAGACGGCAACTGGCCGATTTGAATAGTTCTCTGGCAACATATTTGTTGTATGGTATGAAGAGGCAAAATGCTTCAAGAGATGTAGGTGACTGGTAGGGAATCAAAGGATAGAATTGATCATCTAAAAATAGAAAAGAAATTCCAGAAACCAGCAGACAATATATATAGGTAGAATCCGGGGATGAGAGAGCAATCCGGTTCTCTCCCGAGTGCTGTTCGACGTTGCAAGCAAGGGCGTTTAAATCGGGGCCCTATCTCCCAGTGAGCATTGGTGACTGTGGGCCACTCTTTGCGTGGCAACGACCGTAAGGTTAACATTTGGCTTCTTTTGGTTATTCAGGGGGGGGAGGAATCCGAGATGTGGGGGAATCTGACAAACGATTGAAGTAGCGAATCCCAAAATTATGCGTGTTTGCTTAGCGCGAGGTTCAGTTATAATGATCTGAAGTAACCTGGCCATTACACGTGGAGACTCAGCAACCTGAAAGGTAGCGCGGTGATGGCGAGAACTCGTGTCCCACTGCTGTAAAAGATCGGAACCGATGGCCTTGAACTCGGCTAGCTGTGCGGCGCTGATGTTGACTCCACTCGATACGCAGTTTTCATCGAGTTGCCAAGCTTCATCGGATCCGATGAAACTTTTAGCTGGCAACGGTGGCCATTACCCCTCATTTGAGATTTAAGCCTAACTTTAGCGCTCTGTCTATTTATTTGGAGGGTTTTCAGCTGTTGACTGACGAGTAGGGATTATCGCATCCGATAAGTTGGCCCTAATGGAAATATTTATCTGCAGTTAGTTGATGCGTGAGTCAAACCTATCAGCCCGGGAAGATATCCCAGCCCTGTGGCTTAATGATTTCTTCTAGATTGCTGTAGTGTAGGTACGGATGCGGGGTACAGAGCCTTTAACGCCACCAGCAACTCTAATACTTTGCGTGGAGAGTCATGAATCCATCCTGCGTAAGCCCAGAAGGTGGCGTGTGTTCTGTTATCATGTTGGTGGTTCTAGAACAGGTTATTCCAGCCCTAGTGATATCTTGCTTCTTGTAAGGATCATGGCTACTTGGCTGTTATAGGTTGTCATATTAGGACCTCGAGACGGCCAAGCTTTGCGGGGTGCACGGTTGTCATCCGTATTGTCGATGGCTCTCTTTAGCATATCGTAGATTGAGCCATCGGTTCCGATGGTTGCCCGAGATATTGAGAAATACGCCTCAAATCAACTGCCGGTAGCTAGCCAACTCGCCGAAAGAGCCACTCTGCGAGTGGACTTTTCCTTGCGGCCCGTATAGTCAATTCCCACATCGCTTAGAGATTTCCATTGACCCACTGGAGCTTTACTTCCGTCTCTAGGAACGGCCTTTGCTACCTTTATATCTCTCTTCTTTTGCAACTTGGAGCTCTTACAGAACCTTGCTCTTGCCCTTCCCGCCGTTTATTGGCTCCTATGATGAGCACAATGGTGTGTCAAACTCGTAGGAAATAGACGAAAAGAGAGCCGAACTTCTCATGATGGATGGTAACCCTAATTTATGTACGTTTTCCGTTAAGCGCCTGTATTGTCCAAACTACTGAGATGTTTGAAGCGGCAACCATGCTTCCTAAGGCGATATTTTATGAATCGAGTTGAAGAATGCTGTGCTATTAAAGACAGATAATATTAGGATGCATCACGAAGTACGAACCACTGATTATTAGGACCTACAAATGTAGCTAAATAGCGCTGCTCCTTAGGCCTTGACCATCTATAGCTCCACTTGAAAGAAGCAGCTCGGAGCTCTTACAATTTCTCCATCTACTCATTATGGTTACTCAGTTACTGAGTTTCGCGCGAAAGTCAGTTCTAATCAGAGTCGAGTTGTCAGACCGAGTTGTCAGATAGATTTAACCCAAAGCTCGAACCTGCAATATTGGAGAACTTGAGGCTATTTGCATCATTTCACTTGTTTTAATTTGCCTGTCACGTATTTGTTTTATTCATCAAATGGCTTCACCGTCAAGAACTAGCCGAACACACCCAGGATAGTGGTGGCTTAGGGGAGTGTTTGAGACTTGGCGACAGTTGCTGGGCCCTCCATGATAGTGCCCCACAACTACCCTACTCCTACGCATATGCTCCTTAGTTCATCCTAACTACTCTAGAGGCGGTTGGCGCAATTATCTACTATGCAACGAAGACCTCATCGTGACATCTCGCCCGAATATCTATGTGCAAGCTTTACCAAGCTCTGTTTCTTATCAGCCAAAAAAGACATGAATAATGTGAAGGCGTCGCGCATCGGTAGCGGATGCAGATTGATTCCGAAGCGAGACTCACGACTGCTATGAATCTTCTTCTTAGGTAATTAAGCAGTTAGCGGATGAGATGAGAATCATCTATAAGCACGCACGAGAGTCTATCCCAGCTATTAACTTGGATAACTAGGCTATGCTGTAAACAAAGGGATAAATGCAATCTTAGTAGAGGTAGCCACATGTAATGGTAAATTAAGGCTACTCCGATATTAACATCCACGCTGTAATTCGCCATAGAAAATGGTATCCAAGATTTCTGATTGGCATTAAAATACAGCGTGCAGCATTATTACGTGAATAGCCTAAACTTTGGCGACAAGCTTTGGACCCGAGCAAATGAACCTGACACAGGCTACAAGGCTTGCGGATGCAATGAGACAGCAGCCCGTAAACAGCTGCACGCCCAGATATTGATTCGTGTTGTTTAGTATTGCGCCACCGATAGGAGTACCAATCAGCACTCCGATAGACGTAACGGCGGAGAGCTGACCCATTCGAGTGCCCATTTCACGCTTGTTGGCCGTAATACTGGCCACGACGACTGATGACAGGGATACCAACCCTCCTGAGAAAAACCCGTAGAAGATAGCTAGGATAATAATTCCTGATGTTGTGTGAATTCTGATCCACGCAAGAGCCAAAATGGCAGTGGCAACCACAGTAGGCGTAAGGACGTTTGTAGGACCGAGATGATCAGCAATGATGTTCGGACCAATACGGCCAAAAGCTGAGGCGCCGTTCAGCATAGGTAATAGATAGAAGCCAAGATTTGTACCGATTCCCTTTTCTATAGCGTAAGACTGCACATAGACCAGAAAATTATAGAATCCCAGGTATCCAAAGAACATGGCAGTGGCGAATAAACAGTAAGCGGGTTCTTTGAATGCGGAGATGTCGTATAGCGTTCGCTTTTGTTTCTACTTGAACCGGGTCCGCATTATACTTAGTGAAAAACAAACGGTACCGAAGCAGAGAAAGCCGAGGACACGATTGGCCCAAGGGAATCCAACTTTCTTTTCCAATTGATCGAATGCGATTGGATATACTACCCCGCCGAGACTACTTCCTGCGACAGCAAGGCCGGTGGCCAGGCCCATTTTCTGCCGGAAGTACTGAGGCAGAATGGCGATGGCGGGAACAAGGAGACAGCCAGCCCCTAAACCAACACATATTCCTTGCGTAAGTATCAATTGCCAGAACGTGCTGGTCAAACTCGTCATCATCAAGCCAAAGGTAAGCATGAATGCCCCAAAACCTAGCAAAGTGTGAAAATAGCCTATGTCGAAGAGTGGGCCTGTAACAACCCCAATCACCATTAAGAGGAATGATTGCAGAGATCCGACCCAGGCAATAGAGGAGGGTGAAATATCGGAGAGCAGATACTGTTCATAGTAGGTTTGGTATGCGCCCCAGGTGTTTATGACGCCCCACGAGTTGAAGAAGAGGAAGAAAGATCCTAGAACCTGCAGCCATGGAAAAAAGCCTTTGTCGAACGTCCACTCGGGGTCTTCATTTATAGATAGAAAAGTTGCCGATTTGGAGATATTTATGTTTTCGCTAGTTCTGTTGGGTGGATTATCAGTGACGGCAATCGGCTCTCCAAGTGGGTTACCCGACGGCATCTCTCAGGGTTGCGATTGTATAGCAATCACTGTTTTTTGATGGCCGCCGTTGTGCCCTTTGAGGAACTGTGGTAAAGAGTAAAGATATCTCGGAGGAAAATGGCATGATGAAAACATAAGTAAGGGAAGACAGCGCGAAGAAATTTTCATGCTTGAAGAAAATCGCTAGAGTTAGTCTAGTTTTATATTAACTCGTGAACCCATGTTATAGCGCCTCCACACCGTATGCTGCGAAGTGTGGAAAATATACGTTCAATTGGCTTAGCCTTCTATTATTCTAACAGGATATCTATGACCTCCCTACTTATACGCTGTAGCTGGGCTGACCCCTGTACGCCTAGGTACTGATGATACTTGCTATGTGGGTGCCTCTATTTACAACACGAAGAAAAAGCTCCGAAAGGCCCACAGTGAAATTATTCAACTTATTCAACTTATGTCTACCATTATCAGCTGGTCAAAAGCTGCGTTGGCCAAGATAATCAAGGTATCTGCCACTGCGCCAGCAATTTTTACCATATCCTTCAGCCGTTATAAGATCCAGATCGATCCGGCTCAGATTATATCCAGTTTTAAGCTACACAGTCCGGCTGCCATATTAATCTAGTCGATACGGCCCACATTGAGAATTTATATATTTCCCTGCCAGTTGACACGGATTCAGTAGCCAATCATTAGCCTATGTTCTTGATATTGTTGGCCTTTACGCCGTCAATTCTATTCTTATGGAATCCCAGCAGTCGAAATTGTGGCGTTGGTATGATACTTCTTGCAACTACGTTAAAGTCAAAACTTTTCCCGAGTCTTCCTCAACAGGTGTTAGTGTACAGTGCCTCTCTACTTAGCTTACGGTATATTCTGGGCGATAAGTCTGCTTTAATCCATACTCCCATCATTCACTTACGGGAAGCCGAAGTTTGATAACCGCCACCATGATCCCTTGTAAGATGTTTTTAATCATGTCGGTCTTAGTGGGAGCGGCCAACATACTCAATACGTAATTTTTGAAGGTCTCTTTTCGCGCCTTACTAGTAAGAATTTTGTATGCCTTAATTATAAAATCTAGTTAGCGACAAAAATTCAGTGTCATTTATTTGAACTTCACAAGCAGATATAAGTACAATATATTAGTGACAGCTTCGTTTCTGATTAGTAGCAATGTGAACTCTGTAGAGTTCTCGTTCCTACTCAGGTTTTTTTGGTTAATATATTGGAAACGAATACTGTGGATGATTTCCGCTTCATATTCATCCTGGCAGTCAACTCTACAATGGGCATTGGTGATCAATGGGCTATCTTAACCTAGTAATTATATAATTATGAGCAATTCTTATTGCCTCAAAACTAAAGATAGGACAAGCACCATCTGTTGCATCTAAGATTGGAGTTCACAGGTCCGAGTGACAGGTCTTACAAGTACTGTAATTACACAGTGAATATACTGTATATTTTACTTTAAAAAAAGATTAGTTATTACGGAGTATATGTTTAAAAGATTAGTTATTACGGACTATTCATTTTCATTTGCTCTATAAATCCGCTGGAAAATAAACGGCTAGACCTGTCGTTATTGACCGAATTCATCAAACCTGTTTTGTTTTGTTCTCTCGGCTTTATCTCTACACATTAGACCCCCTTTTTGCCAACAAGCTTACAAACCTCTCTACCTGGCCGCATAGTAGAATGTACCGAATGGGTGCTTGGGTCAGAATAGTTTGAAAGTGGGTCCTCGTTCATGCGGGAGTGTAGCATTCTGGTTGAACACTCATGTGACTCAGGTGCTTTTTCTAGATATAACCAGAGCTATAAAAGCGAAGTCAAATCACCCTTTTATGAAGTGAACAAAGTGGCTAAATACACTAGATCCCTACCTTATCAACATGGGAACTTCTACATTGATAACTAACGCAAGAATATTCGATGGCGAGGAAACAATTACAGAACACGGCTACATATTTCTTGAGGATGGTCTGATCAGTAATATTGGGCCAGTTAATGCCTCAGCTGTTCCTTCAGCAGATATTTGCGTCAATGCCTCTGGCCACACCATTCTCCCAGGCCTTATAGACGCGCACGTCCATGTTCACAAAGGGAGTGTCGAGCTGGCACAGGCACTGAGATTTGGTGTCACAACTGTGCTTGACTTGTTTAACGAGCCGGACCATATCGCAAAATTAAAAAGAGAGGCGGCAAATCGCACAGATATCGCGGATGTCAAAAGTGCCTGTTTCGCCGCCACGATCCCAGGTGGTTGGCCAAGGCCCGTCGTATTGGCAACAACGGATGACAAGAAGGCTGTAAATATATCCAACTTTCAACCAAGAGGTTCAATCTGACCAAAAAAGGCCGAAGAAAGAATAGCAAAGTGGCCAGAGCTAGAATCGCCTGACCAAGCAGAGGGCTTCGTGATAGATATGAAATCTCAGGGAGCAGAGTACGCAGACCCCAATTCTGCGCAAGCATCCGACTAATAAAGGTGTCCAGTTTCATCAAGCTTATGCACGAAAGCGGAGAGGGGTTGTTGGGAAACCCTCTCCCCTTACCAAGCTATGATCTACAGCGAGCACTTATCCAAGCGGCACATAGTCACGGATTGATAACTCTCGCACACGCACTCACGCAAAAAGATACCTTGGCCATCTTAGCAGCAGGAACAGACGGGCTCGCACACAGCTTTTGCGACGAAGCACCAAAGGACGAGCTTCTGAATGCGTACCGAAAGAATAATAGCTTTCTCATCCCAACACTGGTTGTATCAGCTACTCTCACGGGGGCCGAAACAGAAAATACAGAGCATTTTGCAGGACACCCCTTGTTTAGCAAAGTCTTGAATGACAACGACAAGGCTTGCTACTGTGGCAGAGCGATGATGGCGAAAAAAAGCTGCAAATCCAATTACTCCTATCAGACAGTTAGGATGTTACACGAGGGTGGTATTGATATTGTAGCGTAAGTCGGCATATTCTAGCGTTATGTGTGAGTGAACCTCACTGCTAACGGAGCTGGCTCCAGAGGCACAGATGCAGCAACAGGCCTCCCAGGGACGGCAATAGGATTATCCCTGCACCAGGAGCTATGTCTTTATGTTGAACGTTGTGGATTAACACCACTTCAAGCCCTTCGTAGCGCAACATCGGTCACAGCTCGTCGGTTTGGTCTTGAAGATCGCGGCAAGTTAACAAAGGGAAAAAGGGCTGATTTGCTAATGGTAAAAGGCAACCCCACAGTGGAAATTGGCTGCACATTGGATATCAAAGGAGTCTGGAGAAGTGGCATTTCAACAAGTATATAAGATACCTACAATGGTGGAATAATAAATACATGTATGCGGTGCTTCGGTGAGGACAGCCTGATACCCTTGGAGTTAGTTTAAAACATGATTTGAAAACCTTACGCATGCAATTCAACTCGTATGATATTTTGAGCGTGGAAATTAGTAACTTTTATATAATAGTTGAGAGGAAAAATATTGGATATCAAGTTCACCATGTTGGAAGCTGGATTTACTCATAATTAACCCGCTTAAATTAAGAAATGCTAGGCTATGTAACACAAGACAGGTCTCTGTTATCTTGAGCTGTTTTATATATCCTAGATAAGGAGCTGGTTTTGCGTTTATTAAAGCATATATAATAGCCATAGTATATAGTTTTAAAATGCATAATATCTCCTCGGTCTTATTGAGTGGTCTTTTTTTTTTTACATGGGCGTTTGGAGCTAGTTCAAGATCTGAAACTATTCCGGCACAACCAATCAACTGCGTTCAAATACAGAGCACTGCCCCTCTGTAGCGGTGTCACCATGGACTCCACCCTATTATCCCCGCAGCCTGGATCGCAGCCTTGAGTTCAAAGCCATATGTAAAGAGTTGCAACCGGATCTCACCTAGGTTTTGCCAATTTAGACCTTTGTATTTAAAAACAGGCCTATATTTTTGGGAATGTAATTACGAGATCGGAATTATATCCAATGCTTAGTTGGGTGTTCCACATCCCAGCATTATCCGCTTTCCAAGTCTCTGTGTACCGCGTGGTAAACGCGAAGCTGAGTCACCCACTGATATGGTCAAACATGGGCCAAGCAGAGGCTGCGATATTTGCAAACTGAGAAAGATCAAGGTTTGTTGTGAATAATACATGCTGCTTGGCGATCTTGTAGTTAAGTAGCTAATGTATCTTGCAGTGTGACTTGACACATCCCGCTTGTTTCCAGTGTCAGAAGGCCAAATGGACTTGTCCGGGAGTACTATCTCACACCGAATTTATTTTTCGGAACCAAACAGATATAGTTGTGAGAAATTCGCAAAGGCAGCATTCGATAAAGGCTCGGGGGCAGAAAGCAGAAGCCAGCCGAATTCGCGACCTGTCACCGCCATTGCAGGATCGTGGTATAGCATTTTTTATCCACCAATATGTATCCAATAGGTGTGACTCCTCAGCTTCGGTACAAACGAGGGGGATTCACGAGTATCTGCCAAGCTTACTCCAACAGGCAACGGCTAAAGGGCCACTAAGGACCATCACGGCTGCTGCGGGCCTTGCTGCTTTGGCAAACGTTGGGAATTCGATTGAATGGAAGGCTCAAGCGTATGGCCTGTACGGAACGGCAATCTGCGAGCTTCAAGTCCATCTTAGAGACCCCAATCGGATGAGCTCAGATGAGACACTGGGTGCTATCATGCTGATGAGCATTTTCGAGGTAGGGAATGCTTATCTTCAATGCCCATTTGGACCAAGCACAACTGACATATTGCCAGGTCATTGCCTCTGCTGAAATGGACTCGATGAAGTCATTTAGCAACCATATTATCGCAGCTGCCAGATGTATAGATATTCGCGGGCCTGGGCAATTCTCTATCGGTGGCAAGATATCTGCAAGATTGTTTGTCCAATTACGAAGGATCATTGTATGCATCCTTTTTGTCTCTTGTGTCATATTGCCTATCAATAGCTGACGATTGATAGACCATGACTTGCCACCAATTACAGGAACCAATACCCCATCCCCTCCAGAAATGGTCCAGCTGGGCAGAATGCGCCAACAGCGAAGTTGAGCCAACTTCGAATCGATTCTCTGAACTCAATGGCCGTTTAGCGTTTGCCCGTGCAGAGATTAAGCGCAAGTCGATTACCTGCCCGACAGTTCTATCAACAATACTACTGCCTATAGATATGATGTTTGAAGACTGGAGGCGGACCTTGCCGATTTCTTGGGCCTTCAAGTCTTACCACTCCTTGCCGTCAGTAAATTGCCAGGTTAAGTGCTATATGCTACAGTATGACATATATCCAGATCTCTATATTGCATCAATGTGGAATAGCTATCGCTGTGTGCGCCTGCTTATTCACGAATCGATCATAGCTGCGATAATGAAATGCGGTTCTCTAGAACACAAAGAAAGACTGCATCATTCCCTTGCCGTTCTCAAGGCTATGGCTGATGAAGTTTGCCACAGCGTGCCTTATCATTTAAAGTTGTACCGGAACTCCGCCTACCATCCCGGTGACCCTGTAGGCTCTGAAGAGAGCAGAGAGCTACCAATGCCTGGGGGCTATCTCCTCTTCTGGCCACTCTTTTTGTCAGGAATGCTGCGGGTAACCCCCAAAGATCAGAGAGAGTGGATAGCATCTACACTGCGCTGTATCGGGCAACAAATGGGTATACAGCTAGCCCTATCAATGGCATCTTCTTTGGAAAAAGTGGAATCTAGCTTTTCATCGAGCGAGACATGGTTCATTGGGGAATTTTATCCGTCTTAAAACAACTCTGCCTGGCATCTACAGGTGAAATCTCGATTAATCGTAGTATGAAGAGAGGCTATTTTGGAGCAGATTTAATGTTATTATGCCTTAAGACGAAGTATCTAAAATATCTAAATAATAATTGAGAATTAAATGCACGGTTTGTTTCTCCCCCAGGCTGAATTTTACCAAAATGACCCCCTTGAGTTTAAGTAAGATAATTATACCATTTTAATAAGAAATGTCAAGCCATGGCAAAACAGGTATGACCTTTTCATCAGAGAAGTGAAGTATTGCACGGAAGAGGCACAGATCTAGTAATAAAGAGATTGCTGCCACCAGCTGCATCGTTCGTTGTGATTTGGATCACTAATCACTTGCTCGCCTTCTGGTGTCAAATCCAGGATTAAACCCTCAGATCCGTAGACAGGCATCCTAACTTTGGCATCTCTGTTCGGGTTTCCCCTGATCGCAAACGACGTTAAATGTCGCTGTAAAGGAATTGCAATTGACGCATTGATTTCTCCATTTGGCCCATTGTAGAAAGTATATGGTACATCTTGCCCGTGATATCCAGGAGGTATGCTAAATCTGTATCCGTATGTAGAGGAGAAGTTTTGAAAGGCATTCTGCAGGTAAAATGTATTGCAAGTGAATGCGCTTTCTGCAAGGGCCAATTCAGCACGGGAGAAGAAGTCATTGTACAGCTTCGTGTTAAACGTCGGAGGGTAGAGAACTTCTGTCACATAATCGACAACAGATTCTTGTATGCCTAAAAATGTAGTTTTTAGATTGTTGACAAAGAAGGCATTGTCGGTATTGTTCGGCGATGTAAAATATAACGTTTCGTGAGAGTTAAAGCCGGTCATAATCTTGACGCTTTTGTCAAATAAGCCTTGAGACAGTAGCGTTCCTGGAAGACCTGGGACAAAACTATTATCTGGAGCTGGTGCCCAGGTAAATGTTCCGTAGTTAGAGTCCGCCACTATAGCTACATTGGCGGCGTAGAGGGCTTCGTAGGGTTGCTGTCGTGCCTCAGCAATAGTCGATACGTTTAAGTGCTGGAGAAAACGCTGAGTTAAATTCTCTTGCTGATACCGAGATGCCACGAGTGGAAATCCTGGAGATTGCATGATGGCCTTTTGGAAAGGCACGGGACCATTAGAACCTCCATGAGCGGTGATTTGGTGCAAGATGGAGCCCCCGCCAGCCGATTGACCAAAGACCGTTACACGGTTTGGATCACCACCAAAGTTGTGTATATACTGCTGTACCCATTCCAAAGCCATACGCTGGTCTTGAAGACCTGCGTTTGCAGTTCCATTGGCTTGCACACTGGGGCCTTGGAGAAAGCCGAATGCGCCACCCTGATGATTTTGCCTTAGTAACCTTGTTTACAGGAATGATTGACACTTCTACTTACGCGGTAATTGAATTGAACGTATATGACACCACGTCCTTCAGGGTCGACCTGACGGCTCTGCGCTAAGAGGCCTGCTGGGTTGCCATCGCGCCCTTTCTTTCCAAAGGCGAAGCCTCCTCCGTACACCCAAACCATGACTGGTGCTGGCTTGCGTTTTCGGTTATCAAATATGGATTTGGGCACAATTACATCCAAGAAAAGGCAATCCTCCCGCTCAGCAGGATCAGGAGGTGGTAGAAGTGATGGGCCACAATCGTCCGTTGACCTGATAGTCCCGCTCTGTAGGGCTAAACCGCAAAGATACCAGACAGCAAATGCCTGAGGACATGCTACGTTGGTTTCACCTCTTTGCACGGATGTTCGATTTTGCAAGGGAGGCTTGGGTGCAGCAAATCTCAGGTCGCCACTAGGATCCTTAGCATATCGAATGTTGGAGAAGTTATAGTATTGGCCAGTCTCCTATATACCCTCGTTAGTATGAACTATAGGCCTTAGAAAGACTACCGTACATTAAAAGAGATGGCTTGATGAAGTTCATACCCCAAATCAACAGTTGGGAGTGCGTCACAACCAGTAGCTATTGCAGACGCCGTCGTAAAGAGGCCTAGCACAAACGGCCACAAGATAGCCATTGCAAAAATTGGCTTGAAGAGAATCAAGAGAGAGGTTTAAACAGTTGGCTTTTCAGACTGAGAATTAAAAACCTGGATGGTATATATATTGTGTTTCCTAGAAATTATTCGCGTATTTATATAATATAATTTTACATACAATGGTTGAAAGAATTGGATTTCTTGTTTAGAAACTGAATACCTAGTCCAATTGTATTGCTGATTCTAAACTTAGCTTGCACAGTGGAGGAGTTTCTTTTGGCTTGATTGGCTCTCCCGGAATCTTTGCTCAATATGGTAAAGATCATTGCGTAGAATTCTACTAATGGACACTAACCAACAAGGTGAGCTGTGTAAGTAAGCCTTACCGCCAACCCAGCTTCAGTTTCACAGGCACAGGGTAAACTTCAAAGCGGTCACTAGGTGGCCCGTTCACAATCTTAAGAGAATATTTTTGTATGGAGTGCAGAGTAGTACTCAGTGACATAAAACAGTAATTTAATTTCATTTTAGCCTCTATAGTATGCTATGCCAATTAAACAAATGACTAAGCGGAATTAGACCTTGTTTCGAAGGAATCATTCCCTCTGACAAGAATAGCAGAGCAAAATAATTCCCTCCCTAATTGCTGAAATATAAGCCTCAATAGTCTTCTGGGCTTTAACCATTTTTTTCTAACACTAAAAGTTACTACCTAGTTTGATGCTACACAGCTTTTGACTCAAGGGCAATCCTCCTCTTTGTTTTACTTTTTGTGCGAGGTGGAGACGCTTTGGCGAGCTGGACGTTCTTCAGATTCTGCCATAAATCTTGCTGCTATAGTCACCATGTATACAGCCAGTATGTCTCAGGGGCGAGAAGAACTTTCACTGGAGCTGTTGGTAGAGCGTCTATGCCTTCATGTCGTTCCCCACACGGATCAACATATCAATAGATTTCGCCGATTATCTCCTACTACACTTAGGGCTCTATCACACACCGCTTAGGGGTGTTATGCCTAGTTGGGGTGAGTGCTTGGACAAAGGTGGTTCATCCATTTCATTGATCGCTTGTGCTCTTATCTACCAGTCGATTATATAATGTTCAATTTCTTGTCCAACTGATGCGATGAAGACATTCGTACTTATGATGCAAATATTAATAAGATGATGGAGTTCATGCTAGTTACTACCAAGAAGAACCGATAAAATTCCCTCTCGTATTTACTATGCCTGGGATGGCCTATGACGACGCAATATTGAACTCGCCACTCCCTCCACAGCCTGTATATAAGGGCCATGCCTTCAAAGCGTGGTGTCGGCTCTGAACGATTGCCTAGGGAATTCAGGATACATATCACGGGAAAACAGAATAATCTCTGCACAAGATCGTTCCACCCGCATTTGTTGAAGAAAAGTATCAGCAGCTATTGTCTTGGGCAGATAATTCAATGAAGACGTACTTTGTACGGGACATAGCCTTCCTCATCTATTTGCCTTTCAGTAATTAGTAAAATAGTCATTTATATTGCTCATGCTAACTAATAACCAAAGTGCATATTCTCATATCATTATCCTCGATCTATTCCGGCCCTTCTTACCAATATCTGAAGATTTTCGTCTACGATAATTTTCCTCATTTGACGCGTCACTTCAACAGCTTTAGAGTCTCTTACATCAATATGCACGCGATATGACCCAAGGCTTAACAATTTCTTTCTTAATGGTGCCGTGCTGCATGTCACCCATATCATCCTTCATGACGTGGACATTCCAGACTGGCGATCTTATCTTATGGTATGTATGGGTTGGATGAAAGAAATTTTCGTTCGCTATCCGGTCATCGGAAAAGTTGCACAGGCTCATATGGCTGTCGGATTAGCTAAGGGCAAAATTACAATCGTTGAAGCATAATCGTTTCTGGAAAACTGCAACGCAGAGTGCCTCACCATAACCTAGCCGAGATTGATGTTTCGTGCGTTGTCGATTTCAATGCTGCAATGGCATCCACGAATGATGGGCGAGCCCAGGATTTGGCCCAAAAGTTCGACGAGCTAATCCTGTTCGACGAACTAACAACCGATGACTATGGCGCAAGTCCAAATTAGACAAGAATCCAAGTCTGTATTGAATCGTTTCTCGGTTTGTTTTCCTCATGTGATCTTAAAAGCGTGCGGATAAGCCGATATGATAACCTATCATGTTTTCCCAACAAGAGGAAGTAGGCGTCTTTTCTATTTTTCTTTCGCTTCGTGGCATGGACCGTAATACGGTAAGACTTTCGGATACATCGTTCGGAGCGTCTCGCATATTCGTCTTGGTTTCTGTGTGTCTCATATTTCGAATTGTCTGGCTCTTGCTCAGAAGATCGTCGAGCGGTATGGGGCCAAGAAGGGAGGACATTAGCACTCACCAGATGCTGACTGACGGCGAAGAATCGTAAACAAGCAATCAAAACATGTTGATAGCACAAAGTAGCCAGAGTTTTCATTGGGTTCGGATTCCAGGGAAAGGATCGTCTTGGGTCTTGACACGATTGCTAGCGGTAGTTTCGGAGCCTTGATTTACTTCTAGTGGGACTATCTGCTCGGCAAACCTAACGCAGAGCCCCTAATTTGTATCGGTGTAGATGATGCTGGAACATCCTGGTCGCCATATTACCGACGGTTTATTTGTAATTCCGCGATGAAGCAGACTAGCAATACCTGTTTGCAGCACTGTCTCTTGGCGCCAGCGAAAAAACCTCAAGCTTGACGTTTCTATGTTTGGGTCCACACATTGGTGTCCATCTCACTGCCAATACATCCGGTGAAAAGGGGGATAGCTTAACCATCGTTAATACTCTAACAAGGCAGATACCCAAGCATTTTATTTCATACTCTTATTTGGTGGTCCTAGAGGAGACATCATGCTCTAACATCACGCTAGTTGCTTGTAAATTTGAACTACGCCCCTGTTGAATAAATGACCAAGAAATAGTTGGTGACTAGACTAATACCCTTTCGCTATGGACCCAAGGTATTAGAACTCTATCCCTAGATGGGACGACTTTGCGAGAATGGGGACTTTGGCCATTGTATCTTCGTATCTATAGTTTGCCGAAAGTGGAGGATATGAGGAGTAAAAGCTCAATAATAGGACTCAAACCCATGTATGTCCACATCCAAGTGATGCCACCTGAATCTATATATTTCGGTTTGATGTCCGGTCCGACCGTGTTGCCCGGTTATTGTGTGAATCTTCCTAAATCTTCTTGGCGTTTTTAATCAGTGCATATTTGACCTGTTGATCTCCCAACAATTTTTCTTTTGAAGGATCTAGAATGTAACGCAGGACTATTAGAGGTCCAGTTCTAGATTACGCAGAACGGTGTGGGGCTTAGGGCGTAGGGCGTAAGGGGCGGCGAGTGTTTAGTAGACGGATAAGACCTGAATAGAATCGGTCGGTCCGATGCACCGGGAATACCGATCATATATCAAGCAGAACTCATTTCAATGTTCATCTCAAATTAAACGTTGACAATTAAGTTAACGAAGTTATCTCTATTTGTAAGATTGCTGTACTACAACTCTTGGCATTTGTCAGATTCCCGGTTACATCAAGCGTATACCGAGATATCACGCATATACTTAATGTCTTCTACTATGGAGACTTTGAGGGATACCAACTGTAACACTTGGCATACATTTGTCACCCATATGCTAAAAATGGTACTCTTTGTAGCCTTCTAAAGTATGTCTCTATAGGAAAAAGTCCGCTAACCCCATCATCGGCTCTCTATGTTGTCCTATTCAACGGCTGTGAAGGGTAAACCGTAGTCTAGTCATCTGCCTGAGCTCGTATAGTACTCCATAATATAGCCAAAGCTTTACCAATTCAATACTATCAACTGACCTGGCTGCACCAGGCCCCTTACTACAGAGCACAATATGTCGACACTCCTCGCCACCTTCACGCGGGTGTTTTTGCTGATTGATAAACTCGGAGTTACCGGTACCGTTGCCGAAAAGCTCCACTCCCTACAAATACCTTTGTTGGAGCCGCCTCCAGCCCTGCATGATGTGGAGCCCACAAAGTCCATCGAGTCCGCTGAAGCTGCTACCATTACTCTCTTGCTATCACAACTGCCGTGTTGACGTTGATGATGTAGGGTGGACCGAAAAAGGCCTCACAATGCGTCTTGGATATCACGCCAACCATAGGGTCGCTGTATAAATAGATCAATGTCGCTGGCTGTCCAAAGAAGAGTTGTTTCTGAGCATGGTACCTTGGATAAAAACATTTTGAATTGCACTTGTTAGACTTAGAAAGCCAAGAGAGTCCATAAACTAGACAAGATGGCCGCATACCTCAATCAACGTCTTTCTCATCCTCACATTTCACATCCGCATCATGGCATCACCGTGTCGCGGGCTGGAACGCCAGCTCTTGAAAAGAGCGCCAAATGTTCCGCGCCTATTCCAAACGTCGCTGCCAAGAACGCTCCGTTCTTCACCCCCGAGCAAGATCCAGTAGCTGGTAGTGCGACTGCTACCCAAGCATCCGGCAACCCTGTGCCCAAGCTCTTCACGCCACTCAAAATCCGTGGTAAAGAAATGCCGAATCGTATCTGGGTCAGCCCCATGTGCCAGTATAGCGCTCACGAGGGTTTCCATACACCTTGGCACATCACCCACTATGGTGGCATGGCCCAGCGGGGTGTAAGTCATGCCTTGTATTTGGCGGTCCTTAGTATTGTACAAGCTAATATCTGGAGCAGCCTGGCCTGATTATGCTTGAAGTTACCGCTGTGCAACCCAACGGCCGTATTACTCCCGAGGATTCAGGCATTTGGTTGGACGCTCACATCGACACCTTGAAAAAGCACGTCGACTTTGCACACAGCCAAAATGCCCTTATTGGTATTCAACTTGGACATGCTGGGCGGAAAGCTTCTACAGTTGCGCCTTGGCTCAGCTCTGGCGCCACAGCGACTGAGGAAGTCGGCGGCTGGCCATCCAACGTGGTAGGACCCAGCGAAGAGCCCTTCAACGAGCACTATCCTACACCACGAGCCATTAGCCTGGCAGAGATTGCGCAGTTGAAGAGCGACTTCCTCTCCGGTGTGCGTCGAGCCCTCCGTGCAGGGTTTGACGTGATTGACTTACATTTTGCTCATGGATACTTGGTCTCGAGCTTCCTTTCGCCAGCAGTAAACAAACGTACTGATCAGTATGGAGGAAGCTTTGAGAATCGCACTCGATTGGCACTTGAGATAGTAGACGCAACAAGGGAGATTATTCCTGCGGATATGCCCCTGTTTGTACGAATCAGCGCGACCGACTGGCTCGATACAAACCCAAGCTGGAATGGCGGCCCGAGCTGGACCATAGACGAGAGCGTCAAGTTTGCCAAGCTCCTCGCTCAGCGTGGAGTTGATGTATTGGATGTGTCGAGTGGTGGAAACCACGCACTGCAGAAAGTTATCGGTGGGCCGGGATATCAAGCGCCATTCGCAAAGGCAATCAAAGCCGCGGTTAAAGATACAATGCTAGTGAGCTCAGTGGGAAGTATCAAGACGGGCGTAGAGGCGCAGAAGATTATTGATGGCGACCAGGACGGCAGCGATGCGCCACTGGATTTGATTGCCGCAGGCCGAATGTTTTTGAAAAATCCAGGATTGGTGTGGGCATGGGCCGACGACTTGGGTGTGACGATTAATGTTGCGCATCAGATCGGATGGGGTTTTGGAGGGAGAGCGTCAAAGAAGACGACGAAGCTCACCGTTCCTTGAACCAGTTCTATAGAGTACTCGTTAGCGATCTCAGCTGTTTAGATTCATCACCTTAACAAATAGAGAATAAACGATTCTGGGTGGACTTCGGCAAGAAAAATCGTTGCGAAACCCTTGATCATAATATAGTTGGCCTGGGTGGGCAATTTTCATACTGCCTTCTGGCCAGCCGCATACACGACGCTAATTAGAGCGCATCGGAACTAACACAATTATCTAATGAGCAACACAGCATATTAAGCTTCAGGACTTTTATTAATAAAACAGTAATAATGCAGTTCCTACAAGAGTCAGAGCAAGACGCTTGGAAAAACCATTACTATCCGACTCCAGACCTCGCCGACAACTCCGTATATCCGGAAGCTCCACTCCGGCCTTGCTCCGAGGCGAGTCAGTCCAGCTTTGCAAAAACGAACTATAAGTTTTGGAGGTCTCGGACCGCTGGACCGAATACCCGCTTTTGCCCCCCAATCCGCATATCTTCCAAATTTTGAACCTATTCCTCTTGACAGATCTGTATTTCAATATGTGGGCAAACTCAGCACTCTATTGGAAGTCCTTTAAGCTGAAGATTTATACGTTTTCCAGGCCAAATGACACCGACTGATGAGATGACGAGCGCAGGGCGACAAGCCTTGAAAGACAATGTCGAAGGTGATAGTAAGTCTTCTTCAACGCGATGAATTCTTAGCACCAGTGCCTAAAAGAAAATAGTTATGAAATTCTCAGAATTTGACATAGCCTACCTTGGGCTTGCCGCAGAGGCCGATTATACAACATCTAGCATAAAAACCCAGAATCAACATCCGCCAATGAACAATGTGCTATTCCACCGATACCCCGATTACAGAGATTCAATCAGCGAGAGCCCATCAAACAGCGTACAATACTCTGAAATAATACCAAATGTCACCAACCCGACGACATCAAATACGGACTCATTGGATCACAACATAGATCCAAGCCTCAGCTACGAACCTTGGTCGCAAGCACCACAGCTAAACTCTCTGCAGATTCGCCCATCGCAAGCAGGAAAAAGTGTAAATGAAGCATTTAATGCTTGGACAGAGGTTGCTAGATCTTCCGGGACGTTTCAATATTCTCCAGTGACTGAAAATCAGCAATCCGGCCTCCCGCGACGGAGGAGCCGGTAGTTTCGCAACCAACAGCTATCAGTTCTTCCTCCGCCGGTAGACATCCCAGGCTCATCATCAGTCGACGATGCTCTAGATCCAATGCAAAGATGGCGAGAATCCCCGCCTGAAACCGAACCAGCCTCTTTGTCCGCTATTGCCGATGCCTTGAACCATACTACCCTAGGGTCTCACCACTCAGCTGAAAGCCTTAATAGTCACCATTTTGGTAGTCGCGCGGCTTCGACTGTCAGCTTTGGAAGCGGCACCAGCCGTTCTTCGGCTTCTAATGCGTCAGCTAACTCAACAACCTTTAGGGTTTCGAGTGATCGTTCCCGCGGTAGGGTGACGAAACGAACTCGCCCAACAAAGGTGAAAGAGAAGAGCAAAGAGAATAGGATATTTCCATGTACATTTTGCTGTGACTCATTCAAGAGCAAATATGACTGGGCTAGGCATGAAAAATCGCTACATCTTAATTTGCAGAGTTGGCGATGCGCCCCATTTGGTGGGATCATAGTCTCCCCAGACACAGGAAGAGCCCACTGCGCATACTGCAGCTTACTCGACCCTGATCCGCAGCACCTTGTCTCTCATAATCATGGCAGCTGTGAGAACCAGGGCCAGACCCCTACTTTTGCTCGAAAAGATCACCTTGTTCAACACCTGCGACTTATACATCATGTAAAAACCCTCCCAATTATTGATTCATGGAAAGACGAGGGCCCCCCTGTAACTTCAAGATGCGGTTTCTGCGATGCAAGTATGCAGAGCTGGGAAGAGCGTGCTGACCATTTGTCAAAACATTTCCGCAAGGGGTTGACAATGGATAACTGGAAGGGTGAACACTGCTTTACAAGCTCAATCGCAGGGAAAATCACACATGCAATGCCTCCATATCTCATTGCGTCGGAATCAAGAGCACTAATCCCATTCTCCGTCACAAATCACGAGACCAAGGACCAGCTATCGCAGATTCAGCAAGCATCAGATAAGAGTCTGGGGACATGGGATGGCGACCTCACAGGCATGCCGGTGAGCGCGCTATCAGCCGAGCCGAAAATTCAGTCGGCACCTTTGAACTCGCTTTGTGAAGATACAAGTTCCATGACTTTCCCAGAAGTTCTGGCACTACATCTGGGCCGCTATGCACAGGAACAGATGAAACTCGGTATTATTCCCACCGATAGGATGTTTCAAGACGAGGCAAGGAGGATCATGTTTGAGTCAATCGATCCGTGGGATCAAACTATCGCAGACAATGACGACTGGCTTTCACAATTTCGCGATTCCCACCTCAATAATATACCTGGGAGTAGGGAAAGTGAAAAATGAATTTTCGTGTATGCGTTGCAAGGTTTCATTGAAGCTGGCCAATTTATGGTCACCGCCGCAGGTCTCCTAGCACCATAGAGTTTTACGTGGTATTGATCAAAGGCTCATTCTGCTGGATAATTGAACTCTCGAATATCCGCTGTCTAGTAGATTAAAAGTCTGCAAATGCAACTACTCACCATTACCCCCCAGCCTTGGCCCAACTCTTCTGGCAGATGCAAAGTCTATCCGTTCTACCCCGATTCCTGAACAGTTTCGACCCAATCACTCTCTCGGTCCCCAAACACGATCTCCATCATTCTTTCTCTAAGCAACCTAACATGCAGCGTCGCCCCAATATCGATTTTGATACTCTCATCATTGTAGCGGATCTCGCTGACCTCCTGGATCCAGAACGCAGTTCCAACAACGAAAACGCCTATTAACCTATTCGCCCGGGAGGATTCTATAACTTCACCCATCGTGATCTTTCTCTCCAGTACGTCACACTGCGAGTCTTTATCCACTGTCGCGATGGAAAACATCTCTCGTGCTAGCTGGATGATGCTGCGCCGCGTATTACCGGCCAAGATCAAATTCTCATCGTCCAACGGCGAAGTGACTATTTGAAGAGCCCCAGAGGAGGTCTTCCATATCACAAAGATATTTGTCGAGCCCGCCTCGGTAATCTGACGGTCGGGGCCGTATAGCCAAAGTACTTGGTCATAACCTTGCTCCTTTGCCAAAAGCATGTTCAGCTAGAGCCAACCCGTAATTTCCTCCAACCTTGGCCGCTCCGGTTCCACCAGGCCAGGCCCTAACCGCTGATTCACGGCTCGCCAACAATCGTACTCCCGCCTGCGACATAGCACCGCCATTTATAGCACCAGGCTTGGGTGCCGGCCAGTATATCATGAATATGTAGAGTTGCGCCTCGTCTGGTACCTTGAAGCCCAGACTCGAATCCGATCCAATTATAGTTGGCCTAAGATATAATGCTGAACCAGGCTTGTTTTTCGGTAGCCACTTTGGTGCTTCGAGCTCGCAGAGCTTGTGAATAAGCTTGAGCAACTCCTGTGGGTCAAATAATGGAAGAGAGATGCGAGCTGCCGATTTGAGCATCCGCTCGCAGTTATATAGAGGACGGAAGAGACGAAGGCGGCCGTCGTGACCGCGGAAGACCTTCATCCCTTCGAAACACTGGGTCGAGTATTGTAGAGCGCTTGCTGAAGGCATCAGAGATATGGGTCCATATGGAACCACTTGCGGACTTGTCCATCCTTTACTCTCGGTCCAGGAAGCTGTTATCATACGATCAGTAGATGTCTTGAGAGATATAAGATCCGAGTTGTTGGCATCTGGAACCGTTTTAGGATTAAACAATGGCTTTATTTCGAGTTTAGATGCGTCTAAAGGCGCTAATAAAGATTTGCCTGCCATGGTTCTAAATGATAATCTTAAAATGAATGACGTAAATAAACGTATCGTGAAAAATGTTTGGTTAGTGGTGCCAAAATTGTATCCATGTATAAGCCAGAATGCTACTTATAAGGTATGACAGGAGCGTGAAACCAAATGCATCAACGCCTTGTAATGTGTAGCCAATCAGAAAGATTAAATATTTATTCTGTAGGGCGCGAGAGAGTGGCAGGCAATATCAGTAGGCGTAGGGCGTGGCGTAGGGCGCAGGGCGCAAGGCGTGGGTGGGTTATGGTGTATCTGATAGACACAAGCTAAACTCTATGTATTATTGACAAGTTGGTTAAAAAGTGACGCATCTTATTGCATTTTAGCACTCATGGAGTTATCAATAGGTAATGGTAAAGAGATTACTAGATAGATGGATACTCATGCACTCCAAGGCGTGCTAGGAGATAGAAGGTGTATAGGCAATCGACCTGCAATTAGTCAAACATGATGCAGTTCTCTGATAAAAACGAAACAGGTAATGAAACAGAAGGTAAAGTGAGTGGTATTACTAGTTTCCGTAGCATACTACCTTCAGATCATCATTTCAAGAGCTTGGCGAGCTACGCCAATATCTTCTGCCTCTGCCTCCCAATAGCGCAAATGTGCAATGCATATCTTTAGTGTCTCCTGCGCGTGTTGCTCAAGTTCCATCCTCCTTAGAAGCCCAATTCGCCCTGCACAGATAATTATCATTGCGCGGCAGGTCGTCTCACGGCACCTAAGCCAGGCCCCAGCATGTCTATATCTCAGGCCGAGGTTGTACAGCGGGTCAAGACATACTAGCACCGCCTTTTCAGCCAGCTGTCTCAGTGAATCATTCATCGACCAGTCTTGATCCCGCCTGTGTGCAAGAAGATATAAGAATGGGCGATAGACGCGCAGCTTGATGTTCGCAGATCGCAGCCAAGGGGCTAACTGAAATTCACTGATTGTTGACAAGTTTGGTGGCTGGTTGAAGCAAGAAATGGCGCGTGGAAGTGTCTCTTGCCATTGCTCTATTTGCTTCTCAAAAGAGTGTGCCGTGTTTATCATGTCAAATACATCCATGCTCGCCCATGTAGATGGTGGTCCGGAGTAAAATGCTTGATCAATGCGGACTGAGAGCTTAGAGAGCGAAATCTCCGAGAGGTAGTTGAACCATGAGTTCTCATGCATTTCTTTAAAATCTGGTATATCAACCGTAATACTGGACACTGGTGAAACAGTAGTGGCTGAGGATGTTGCTGTGTCAAAGTATTGGCGGTCATCTAACCCATCGACGCTTTTCGGTGTTGGGGGGGAAGGGAATTGGTAGGGAAAATTAAGAGCATGCAAAGCAGACCTGGGTAGCTCAACTTCAGCGCACATATCACTATTGTATTGTTATTAAAACACTCATTCAGCGTTGGTGTATGTGGTATTGGACTAACTTTTCAGACTTGACACAGCTCCAATATAGTCGCTGCTCCAGGCAATGCCTCAGATCATTGTGACATTCATGCTCGTCAGGGACAGATTCGCTCTCAAGAGATTCTGTACGTTGCGTAACGCGCCCTGTAGCTAGATATTTCAGATATACAGTGTACTGTGATGACGCTTGGGAAAACGCCTGCCAGGCCTCTATCGGACGTAGCGTATATAACAGGTATACACCTGATAAGAAGTAGCAATGGCATGACGTAAGGCTAATACCTAGTAGACCAAATCGTCTTCGGGCGTATTCGTAATACGATTCGGCCTTTTGGCGAAATGTAGTACCGTCTTGTTGGGATGAGGAGCTCGATAGACTCTCTACCGTATCGGAAAATGAACTGAATGGGCTAGAAATTGCGCCAAGCGCCGCGGCAACAAGCTGTTTATCAATATATTCCCCATTAATCAGCTGTTCGGAGATGCATAGAATCATGGCTGACACAGAAATCAAATAGATTATGGAGGCTTACCACAAGACACGTACGAGAGTCCCATTGTGGGCCCAGCTCAGCGACAGCCCTCCCGTCTCTCATCAGAGTGGTGCAATCCAAAATAGGATTCATTGTGTGGGCCATTCGCAAGAATTTTGTCAACAACGAGGGAATTTCATCCCAGTCTAGCTGTTGAGTCCCAATAGTCGGGCTCGCCTTGTGCTGAAAGTCTTGCATCTTGCCAGCAGCTAAAACACAAAAGGGCGCCCAGTGGTCTGATCTATTGGTCTCGAATATTGGCCAACCATACACATGGTCAACGGCTGTAAAAGCGAGTGAAATGACAGGAAAGGAGTTACTAGTTTCTCTGTCATGCTTTTCTGCCGGTGGTAACCTCTGAAGTATATCATGTAGAAGACCGATAACTTCAGAGTTGCTTTCGTTAGGACTGGGGGGATGTCATTCAGCTTTCGTGACTAATGCATAATTAGTAGTAAAACACAATACGTACGGCTGTAGCCCGTTTCTCGGGGGCTTAGGATACACGCATTCACAACCGAGTCTAACACATCCAGAACAGGAAGGCTTCTCATTGGAACACTTGACCTTGCGAGCTCGGCATACACGGCATGCTATGACGGCGCGTCGCCGACGGCTTGATCCGACATTGCTATTCCTTCCACCATCGACGCTTGACGGAAGGGATGGAGTAGTGCCGTCCCTACGAGGCGAAGTCCATATCGTATCATTGTGCCGTCGGTCCATTTCGGGGTCTAGATATCGCTCCAGACAAATGAGAAACTGTATGTGGCAGGATGAAACGAATGAGAGATGGCCGAAGTCTGTCATAACCCAGTCCCTGGCTTACGGAAACAGGGCCGAAGATACCGAGAGCCCCACATGAAAGAGTGGTGATGTTAGTGGGGGCAGTGCATGAAGGAGCACATGAATATTACGCCACACAGGCTTCGGTTAGGACAGTGTATGAAATAACTGGTAATTGGTCTATTTGAGGCCATTCCAGCGTCGGAAAAGGTTTTTGCAGCTCAGGGCGGATGGAAAGAGTATAGTTCCATTCATCTTCGTAGATGCATATTAGTTTGTCTCGCTCATCACGCCCCTTGCTCCGACGATGACGCCGATCAATTCGTCTTTCCTCCCCATATGCTACCCGAGGCCATAGACTGAGCTTGAAACAGGGGGAAAAATGCATCTTCTACCATAACGGCTTCTATAGCGGATAGTTTAATCTCATATTTTGGGCATCTCTCTAAGGGTAATGCCGTAACTTAAAGCCATCTAATCTCTGCGCTCCAGTTTGATCTACTCACAAACGTCTTGGCAAATCAAAAAGTCTACCGCAAGTCTAGCGTTTTCTATCAAAGCTTGGTTAGAGCTGGTGCAGAATTTGGGTCTACTCTGTTGGCCCATTCCTTATCAATTGTGATCTGCTCTTTTCTTGACTTCTTGCTCCAATATCTTTTGAAATCAGATTTCTCCTTCCGCCACCGCTGAAGCTCGTCCTGAAGAAACAACGTGATTGCGTTTGCACACTCCGTAACTTTCTCCATCGCGACTAGGTGGCCACAGTCAAGAACCACCTCCTTCACTCGACCTACCGCGGCGCCTCCACTACCACCAACTCCTGTACCTGTCCGCGCCATTTTCATCTCTCGCTCTGCCGATGGAGACAACTCTGATTTTCCACCAAAGATATAAAGAACGCTGGGCCGTAGTTCTGGCAAACGATGGAAGACTTGACTTGGTTCAGGGCGATAAAATGAATAGCCTGGATACTCTCTGTCGGCGGCCGGATCTTTGTCGACGTAGTTCTCATCTGGTATTCCTCGGTAGGTGGGTCGGAGAAAAGTGAATAGCTCTTGATGTTTTGAGGTCACTAGAGTAGAGCGCTTGTCATTTTCTGAGTCATTAATAGGGTAAAGCTCCGTCGGGACTTGGCGGAGACCGTACTCTATCCAACGGTCTAGTACCCGAGAATCCCACGACTGAAAAAACGTGCTTGTCTTGAACCTTGACACAGCTGCATCCTTCGACGGCCAGATATCGCGACGGCGAGTAGAGGATAATGCGGGAGAGATACTGCCGTTCGGGACTTGTATGACAGGATCCAGAAGAATGAGAGATCTAAGCAAGCGTGGATGTGCTAGAGATAGAAGTGAACTGTTGCCGTATTAGCAACCAATAGCAGTTACAGAAAGTTTGGAAAGTTCATACAGCTGAGTACCACCCATGCTATGGCCAACACCAACAATTGGATGAGGTAGAGAATCTTGTTTTTGGTTGATTAGGTTCATAAGGTCTCTCGCATGGTCAGACCAACTTGCTAATATGGGTTAGTGGTTGAAACAAGATTGTGCGGCGGCTACTAACGATCGTTTCCGAGAATCTTCTCATTTAGCAAACCTGATTGGCCCTGATTCCACATGTCCGCAATGAAGATTGACCGAATACCAACGCCGATTTCAGATGCCTGTTCACATATATCTTCCCAGAGAGGCTCATATAACTCCTATGGAATTGCTTAGTATGCAATTGTAGAGTATATCCGTATAATTCTGACCTTTGGAAAGCCGTTTGCATGAGCGCCAATGATTGTAACATCACCCGGTTTTGGTACTAGATTGTCCAGTGGGATATATTGCTTTACTGACAACCTCGGCGTGTCGGCATCACCGTTGGCTGTCGCCGCAATATATTCTCTAGTATGACAACAGTTTACTGTATGTTCAACGATGCGGAATGATGATGCCATTCTGATGGCGCTTTTTTGTTGCCTTGGAGGAAAAACAACCCCTCCTAATCGGCTTCTCTTGGCCTGTCGAGAGATTATAAGAGTGCTCCGTAGCATGGGTGGCAGCGATATAATATTACTCCAAGTCATCGGCGGGACGTTTCTAAAGGACCTTGTAGGAAATCTCGTCTTCTACTGGGTTAACTTGGCTTATATTGACCGAACCAAATGCCGACTTCGGAATCCTCAATCAGCTGCCGAGGCTACTAGCGAATGACACCACCGTGTAGCATGCTCCAAACCCAGGGTCCTTAGTTATAGGAACAGCGGTATTTTCTACAATAAATCCTCAACTCTTATTATACATTATTTATTCACGCCCCGCTACTTTATGCTTTCTACTTTTCGGTGGCGATGATCCTTGTGCTCATCGGTATTCTTTTGCAAGCTCAGCATCTCCTTGCCTCTCCAAAATCTTTCGCACAAGCTCGTCATTCATCGGCGTTGGAATCCCAACTTCCCTTCCCCTCCGACACCAGTATCCATTAATAAACTGTATCTCAGTTTTCTGGCCTCGTCGTAGGTCCACAACCATTGAACATGTCGTCTCAGCAGTTTTTTGGATGATACCATTCACCGTTCCCTCTAGCTTGTCTACCGAGAAGCGCTCCGAGATACCGGATACTTCTTTTAGCTCTGGCAGCGCCTGTATAACTCGGGAGATCTCGGCCAGCAGCTTCCGGCGAGTTTCCGGAATGGTAAATAGGAATTTGTTTTGAGCATCGTTCAGAGCGCAAAGAGGGTTACAGAACGCATTGACTGTGAGCTTTTCCAGCTGGATCTGGAATACGTCAAGAAACGAGTACGACGTAGCATTGAATCTCGGGACAAGTGGAAGGGCTTTCAGAAGATATGACGGTGCAGCCGCCTCTGAATTAGGCTTGGTCCGAGGTACAGGTCCTAATGATGTTGCAGCAAATCCAGTGTGCGTAATGTCGAACGGCGCATTAAGTGTAATGCCATGTGAAATGACGCCGGTAATATAGTTTGGTCGAGTCTCCAGATTGGTAAAAACCTTCTTCATTAGCGGCTTCAACCATCCCTGATCCATTCTGCAGGAATAAAATATGTGAAGATGCGTTGAGTCGGCTCTTTAACGGCCGAAGCGCTGCTGCTGTTTGCGCACCCTTGACTGAAACAATGAGGTGATCGATAGTATCCTCTTGAGAAGCTTCGTTTACCAGTCCCTCTTTATTGACGGAGTGCCATTTCCCGTTGTCCAAGACTTCGAGGCGGTAGTTGTCGTGATGATCAACAAACTCTCCATCCCTTGTTTCCAGCTGTATCTTGCTTCCCTCCTTAATGAACTCATCTACAAGAGTTGTCCGATGCAGTAACAAGGTAACCAATGGACTCAGTGGCGCCGGCACCTCTGCAAGAGTATGAGCTGCAAAAGTTCCGATGCTGCCAAGTCCCAAGACATGCACACGGGGTGGCCTTGGAGACATTGCACTCATCTCTCTAGCCTCTCTCATGCAAACCGTTGTATTCAATTTGTATGTTGGAAAGTTGGTTTGCGAGCATAGTCTACGGGCTAGAAGTAATTGACTTCCCCCAATGAGAAGAGAAATATTAATACACCGCATCATATATTCAGCTTCCTTGGGCATTTCAACCCATCGCAGAAACGATTTCTATATCCTTCTCATTTTTTTAACGTGAAGGGCGAGATCGGACTCCACTATACACGCCCTGTGTGAATAGGGCGTGCTCTTTTTAGAGGCTTGATCGGTCCGAATCCGCCGAAGATACAGATAGTATTGTCGCCTATAACGCTGACCACAATTGTCCATGCTAAGGCACCACTATAATAGATAGCCTATTGATCTTCTAGTAAAGTCAAGATCTTGTGGCAGAGCTACATCTCTTTTACTTGATATGATATAATTTTAATTAATACATTAAGCGGTATAAACTGTTAATTTCACTATACTATACCTCTGAGATGGCTCAAGTTTTTTTTTTTTTTTTTTT
>KQ479164.1:111954-154781 GCA_000331835.2 Trichoderma hamatum GD12
TGGCTCAAGTTTTTTTTTTTTTTTTTTGTTAATATATACCATGAATTATTGCAGAATAAGTGATAAGTATAAAATTAAGGAAGAAATATTTTACACTTTAGAGTATAAACTTGGGCATAAGCCTAACCGAACATCTAACAGCTACTCTACTACTAGCTATGCCCTCCTATATCTTAGACCGGCATACTGGACACACGGTTCTTTACATGTGTATACTGCTATTTTATACGGCAGCCACAGCAGTGACATCAAGAAGCTTCTGTCGCCTCATACATAACGCTGCCAGGATCATAACACCTCCCGCCACAGGAATGAGTACGAACACTTGCCGCATAGCGCGTATGAGAGCCAAGATAACCTCTTGTCGTAATGCCCCATCCACCTTTTCTAGTACTTTACTCTGGACGCCTGCGACAGCGCTCTCGATATCTTGCTCTGAAAAGTTCTGGTGTGATAGGACAGATTGTAGATTTCTGACAGCCGTTGAGTGGAAAATCTGCCCCGCAACGGCAAGGGCGATAACTTGGCCTCCAAGCTGCGACACGTTCTGCAGGCTGAGCGCTGCCCCAGCGTTCTCCGGTTTAGTGGTCAGTGTGGCGATAGAATAACCAGACAGCATGGCCAGGCCACTACCAATGGCTGTGACTACACACAAGGCGTAAATAGTCCCGGTTGGCGTGCGTGGGTCCAGGTGAACAGTAAGGAGTGCGCCCCCAATCGTCAAGAATATGCCACCAATCACATAGATTAACATGTATACCTTTATGGCACTGATGAAATACCCAGAGGCAAGATTTATCGAAATGGCAACGATAACAAACGGAAGCAAGCGAACAGCCGCCTTCAGGGCAGTGTCGCCGTTTGTAAACTGAAAATAAACCGGAATAAAGTACATTGCAACGTAGAGTGTTGTGATGCCCGCTGCGGTCGTTATATAGAGTAGAACTTGTGTGCGTTCACGCAATAGATGGACAGGGAATGCACGGTTGGCTTTGGTTGTGAAGAGGGCGAAATACTGCTGCAGAGCATATGCAACCAAAGTGACTCCAAAAACTACCAAAGTCGTGATACTTCTTCCATCGTGCCAGGCCCATTGGCCACCTGCCATCGAGAGTGCCAAGAGAAAAGTAACCCAGACGCCAGCGCCAAGGATAAAGCCAGCAAAGTCAAGACGGGCGACCCGTGCCCGTACGCTGAGGCCCTGGGAAGGGCTGATCGAGGGAAGGCAGAAGATATATGCCGGGGCCGAAATGGCAAAGATAACAAGATTGATGTAGAATGCCCAGCGCCAGGTGGCTGGCGATGTTGCAAATGCTCCACCAATGACGGGGCCAAGGATAGCACCAATACCCCAGCAGCTTCCAATGAGCGCCATGTATAAACCACGTTCCTCTGGTGTTGTCATGGCCAAGAAGTAGTTCAAAGAGCCAAGATAAATGCCGCTGCCTCCGGCGCCAGCAATAACACGGCCGACAATCAAAGCACTCATGTTTGGGGTTGCACCACAAAGAGCTGAGCCGACCTCGAAAAGTACCACAGTTGTGAAGAAGATCCATTTGATGTTGAAAATGTTGTATAGGTTTCCAAGTGGAAGAATGACGCACACGGAGCCCAGAGGAAACCCTGCTCCAACCCATGTCAGCTGTTCGACATGACCAAACTGTTTAATCACGGATGCTTGTACATCTGCTGCGATAGTGGTATCAAGACCATAGAGAATGCAGCTGATGTAAAGAGCTACACATATAACCAGCCAGCGAAGACCGCGGATCTGTCGACCCTTGACCTCCAGCTTGGGATCGATGCCATTGTTGTTTGATGAGTCCTCCGTGGCGTTGACATGGTTTTCGTTGTATTTCTCTTCTCCCTGCTCGTGCTTTGCTTCAGCAGATTGAGCCCCTGGCTCCTGAGGAAGAATGGCAGACTGAAATGGCATGATGTTGGTGGCTAATGAACACGGATATACTATAGGAAAAGGAAGGCATATCATAACAGCTAGAAGTATTTATTGCGGCAAGAATGAAATAAATATTCCAGAAAAGAAAAAGAAAAGGGAAAAAGCTCGCTGGCTCGCCGATTCTACTTCAACAATAGGTATATTTATCATCCAAAATGTATAAGCATTAGCGTAGCCTTGGCATCATCGGAGGAGCATACCCAATCCATTGAAAGTCCAAGATTGGCTGAAGCGATAGTCGTATTGAAGTCTCAATGATATCAACACATGTAGAAATGTTTCTTCGATTTCTCGGGATTCATCATCTCCAACTCAGCCAGTGACTAGTCGCATCCGCGGATGCTCCAAAACATTAGTGCTAGAGGCTAGAGCATTAATGCCTAGATAATTTCCAGGGTTAAAAAAAGACTTCCCACCCGGCTAGTGCCGCAGAGCCTCCGCGGAACCTTCAGAACGTTGGGCTAACTAATACACCCCTTGTCTTCAAAGCTGTCGATCTTCCATCATTTGTCAGCGTTGTGCTTCCGCGGAAGCTCTAAAACAACCTCGATTCGGTTGACAACTTGTGACTCTGAAGCAAACACAACCTGTTCTAAACCTGATTTAATCGTCATTTCATTTTCATTTAGCTCAATCAATATCGTTTGAACGCCAATGGAAGCCTCGAAGACTACTAGGAAGGTATTCACTGCAATTTTTCTTTTCCCGTCGCAAAAGACAATTAGCTAATGTAGCAAAAGTCCTGTGACTTCTGTTACCGGCGCAAGATTAAATGCGACAGACAGAAGCCTCGTTGCTCACATTGTGTCACGTATGATATGGATTGTACCTTTACAGCACCCAGCCGCAAGCCTGGACCGAAGAAACAACGGAGCTATGCAAATATTGAGGGTGGTGTCAACAATACGCAAGACCATGTTCGACAACTAGAAGCTATAATCCAGCAGCTTACTGACCGTTTAGAAGCTGCTGAGGGGGGGGATGGTGTCCAGGATCTATCCCAACCGGATGGGGCGACTGAGGTCATCACAACGACGCTGTCAGCAAACATAACAAACGAAGACGACAACAATTTCTCTAAACCGATGCTTCTCCCTCCTCTAGAACAAGTCCTCCCTGTCATAAGAATCTATCTGAGTGATTTCAATACCGTATTACCCTTATTTAATGCCAAAGCTCTTCTGCAGTTAGTGCACAATTTTTACAAGGCTGGGCCCCTACAACGAGATCCGGTGTCATGGGCTGCCATAAACGTTGTTTTAGCCCTCGCGCAACGGTGCACTCTTGTGGATTGTCACAATGTCCCCTCCTCGACTGAGTGTACTAGCAGAGCAGAATCAGTTCTCTCGACGGTGGTGCTGGGCGATATCCAGCTGCTCAACATCCAGGTTTTGGTGGGCATGGTGATGCTGCTTCAGGCCTCGCAAAATCTTCAGCCTTCGCTAATCTTGATTGCCACAACAATGCGTCTCGCACATGCGATAGGCTTGCATGACCGTACCTACTCGGCGCATTTGGACACTGTCCACGCGAGACAGCGGGCGTATGTGTTTTGGCTGGCATATATCCTCGACAAAGACCTCAGCATGCGCTCGAAACAGCCATCGATCCAGATTGATGACGATATCAACCTCGACTTGCCCTCACCAACAGTTATCGAATATCAGATTGAGGACAACAGTGGAATCGATGACACCGGCATCTATACTGGTATTATTACCACCACAGATGGAACCGTCAAGATGAATTACTTTGTAACTCGCATCCAGCTGGCCGTAATTGAAGGCGGCGTATATGATTATTTGTATTCCACACGCTCTCACAAACGTAGTAGCAAAGAGCGGTCCCATGCACTGCAGAGCGTAGCCTCCGCCCTTGAGCAGTGGAAAGCTTCCATACCGCCCGAGTTCAGTGCCTCTGCAGGCTTAATGACAGTACCGTGTGGTATGCTACACTTTATCGGAGCATTGCACTCCACTACACTGGCTTGCACAACTCTCATAAACCAGGCCCATGCGTGGGACGCCGAGTGGGTGGCCAGTATACGCAGATATGGTAGGCAGGGCATTATACCATTACTGCCACAAAAGTGGGAGGTGTTGGTAGATGAGGCACGTAATTTGATGGTCTTGTTGGGGGGGTTGGACATGACAGATTGCTGGAACTTCTGGTAAGGCATTTTAGACTGCATCCTCATGAGGCAGTTACATTCCCCGTTTGTTCTTACCATATTGATTGCTGTTTAGTGAAGCTGACTAGCAACGACATTATAGGACAACAGGGTGTTCTTATATGACAGCTATGGTGCTCTTGACAGCCAACAGCATGCATAGGCCGCGACACAATAACATGTCATTAGATAACCGGCTTGTTGAAGTTGGTTTGCAAACAGTTGAAAAAATGATGCAAGAGACAGGAAGTGAATTGCTAAGGTCATTTCAGACTACTTGTGCTGAGTTGCATCAGCACACCCAACGACGATGCGTTGAAGCAGCCATAATGGCTAACAATGTGGACTATTCATCGTTATTTCTAGACACTCAATATGAATCTTGGGGAAATGGCCATAGTGATATTGTTTAAATCAAATAAATACGCTATATCAATAGAAAACAAAGAGATTCCAGTTATGAGAAGAATTTAACCAACTTCCACGCGTCCAGCGCCGCGTCCTTTCGTCAAAGATATACAAAGAACTAGGGCAAAATAAGCGAAACGCCGCGGAAGCTCTTCTTAAGCCACACATTCTTTAGGTTACTAATCCGCGAGATTTTCTCCTGTGCTTTATAAGCTGTTATTTATACCCATGCGCATTATGAAGTTTTCACCAGCTTTACAATCATCCGCGGAACCACCACATGATACAACTGTCAGGAATATACGTTGAGCAAAATCTAAAGTAGTTTCATTGCTTATAAACGCTGCCTAGTAATAGATAATATTTGCTGCTTGTGGTATTTCAGCATATATATATATAGAAGCTTAACTACCGTTAAATAAATATGTTTTCTTCTTTAAAACAACACAAAGCGGCATATGCTGCTCAGTTACTTTATAAATCTTCATTCATCTCATCCAAATTACTGTTACTGAAGTAGACACTGAATAATTCTTGTCAAGTATCCTCAGTGTACCAACGCAAAGATGGCTAGCTACGACGGACCTCATCCAGGCAACGACATGTTTAAATCCTTTACCAAGACTTGGCATACCAAGGCTTACCCCGCAATCTTGCCTACCAGACCCGAGGTCAGTGCCGTTGGAAAGGTTATCTTCATCACGGGCGGTGGTAGCGGCATTGGCAAGGCCACAGCTATCGCCTTTGCAGAAGCTGGTGCCAGAGTCATTGCCATTTTCGGGCGTCGCATTGAGAAACTGCAGTTGGCTGCAGTAGAAATCTCCAAAGCCAACTCCAAAGGAACCACCACAGTGATTGCTGAGGGTGCCGATGTTAGCCAGCGTCAGGCTTTGGAGGATGCCTTCGCCAGCGCTATCCACAAGGCTGGCGGCGGCAAGATTGACGTCTTTGTCAACAACGCCGGCGTCATCAAGACGCCATCCCCTCTCGCCACTTACAGCGAGGAGGAATTGCGCGAGAGTATCGAGGGTAATATAATCGGTTCCTTCAACGCCATCCAGGCAATGATGCCCTTATTGGCGCCCAAGGCAAAAATCTTAAACATCTCCTCAGGCATTGCGCATATCACCCCGATCCCTGGGTTTTGGGCATATGCATCCTCCAAGCTAGCAATTGTTAAGATGTTTGATTCCCTGCAGGCTGAGAATCCGGACCTTGGCGTTTTTAACGTCCAACCTGGCGTCGTTACAACTGATCTCAACCAAGTTTCCGGTTTCCCGGGCCAAGATGATGGTAAGCCAACTGCCCTTTATTTATCAGAGTCTCCGATCTTCCGAAAAAAAATTGTGCTGTTTCATCCTTTTATTGCAATAGCTGATTCCTTTACTAGTTGCCCTTCCAGCCTGCTTCCACGTTTGGCTTGCGTCCCCCGAGGCCGAATTTCTGAAGGGAAGGTTCGTCTGGGTTAACTGGGATGTAGATGAACTGAAGGCTCACGCTAAAGAGATTGAAGAATCGATGCTATTGAAAGTAGTGTTGAACGGCGTACCAATGTGAGCTTGAAACTCGGACGAAATAGTATCTTTATATAAGACTAGTTAGTTGGAGATATATATTGTATCTTATACATTCGGCTGAACAGTTACGTTTTAATATTAGAACAAAACCTTAGATTGAATCATCTAGTTCCTTACAGATCGAGGGTAGTTTCCATCAGCCTCCAAGTTATGTTATGCACTCTCTTCCGTGCTATAGATTTGCGATTCTCTCTAGGTTAAGTCATGCAGGCTACAGCCCATACTAGAACCCTGCAACTTGGACAATAAATATTTTTTTGGACTTGTGTTCTGGAAACTAACACTCGTAATAAAACATAGAGCGGAAAGTAAATAATATCGACTAAATGGAAAACTTTATGGGGGCCTTACATATTACGGAATATTTACACCTCTTATCGCAAAGACTTGTGTTTACTAACTGTTATTGGTGGGGATAATATACTAGTGGGATGAACGCTACATCTCCGCGGCGTTACTAATTGCCATCATAGCTAAAAGAAGCTACAATCTCGGAATCGATTAATAACCCGGAATCTCTCATGGACATTAAGCATTTCAGAAGTCCATATATGAATAGTTATCAATTCCGGAATCGATTGATAAGCCGGAATCACGCCAGGTCTACATCTACAATGCAGTAGTTCCACAAAATAGCCTCATTAAAATAGCAAAGAGTATCGACAACAGGAGTTGGAAGCTGACATGCATTGACGCAATTGTTGTGTTAGGGAAAGGCTATGGGAAACTTTGTCAAATTACCTGAATTAAAAGCTACCTGACATTAATGCCATAAGCGACCAACAGCTAAGAAATGTAGTCGCCAAGTGTTTGTGACCTTATACCAACGCTGCCAGTTACCTGGATAGTCTTTTAATTACATTTATAAGCAACACAGTTGCCTTGCCTACTAGTATATCAAAACCAAAATGCGGAATCGGTCACCCCACTTGTATACTAATATTCGGAATAACAATACGCATTCAGAGTCTGCCTAAGGCCTTTAGCTTAACCTTTCTTAATCATTATCCTTTGCTTAAATTCTATATAAAATCTTGAGGGCTAGTCAAGCATCCCAGCATAACTTTTTATATTTTCTTCTCATTGATATTTCTAGGTTCTCATTATATTCAATTTCCTAACCAATCAATTCAGCTAATTGTTTGCAAAATGTCTGATGGGCAAAGTTCCAAGCAGCTTTTTAAGCTCAACGAGTAAGCGTATCTTGTTTTTCCATTAAGCAAAGTTTCTAACAGAAAATCAAGTCAAACTACCACGTATAAACGGCCAACCGTACAAGAGCTGCTTGAGCGAAATGCGTATGATCTATATAAGTGTTCTGGAGAAAACATGCTGACCCAGTCCGCAGCCAAATAGCTCAAACGTTCAAACCAATATTAACATTCGATGATTTGAGCAAATTGCCTGTAGAAAAGCAGATACCAATGCCAAAAATATTCATTGGTGTGTGCTGACAACTTCTGCTGCGCAAACGGATGTTCTAATTGTTCACTCAATAGTCAGCTGCGACGATCCTCGAATAATTGCCTCGGATATTCTCGGCTTGAAGCAATGGGGTATTTGTGTTTGCAAAATCCTTTGCGCCATGAGCAGTCAAGAAGCTAACTGGCTCTCAGACGCAGTTGTCGCTACTGGTGTTGCAGGCCGTGTTGCACACCAATTTGAAAATATGCTTTTTCTTGATCATTTTCTTCACTTTGAAGACATTATGATCATTCACCATACCAGTAATATGGAATCTTATTTTGATTGCATTGTAACTAACTAACATTTTAATAAAGACTGTTCGGCTGGAATATTCAAGAATGACGAGATTCACCGGGCGTTAGAAGAGCGGGCACCGGGCCATCCAAGCATTCAGCTCCCTGGATTTGAAAGGTAAGATAAATTGCGATTAAGATTCGAGATTATTCACTCATTAATTCTCACTCATTTAGTCTGGAGCAGAGTGTTCGAGATGATGTTGAATTCATAAAACGCTCACCACTTGTTCGGAAAGAGCTTGCGGATCGAACTACGGGATATATATATGACATACAAACTGGAAAACTTAATGTTGTGGCTTGATTGGCGGTCCTATAGTTGGCAATAAAAATATTCTCTCTGCAGTGCTAAGATAGTTGACTTATATTTTTTATTTATGTTCTCCTTTTTTGTTTTAACAATTTATTAAATTACAGTGACCATTACTTTAAAAGTCCGACATTATACCTTGATATAGGGTGGGACGCTAACTCTTGCCTTTGTCTTATAGCCGATACTATAGCAAATAGCGGAGGCCAGGTGGTTGTAGCGGAAATGGCCCTTGGCGGAAAGTTGCCCCTAACTAGACATTTAAATAAAGATATTCTTCATGCGAGGCTATTTTCCTATTCTGGCAACCCCTAGCAGGTCTTCGTTGTCAGTGGAGCCATTTTCATTGAATGATCGCGTAAAATGCTTTATTCCGGTCAATCTTTTATGTTTCCGGTTCCCAAAATAGGCGGGCGAGGCTGCTATAGATAGTCCTGTGATGACAGAGGGCTGCTTTTCGGGTGGAAATTCCCCATCTATGTAACAAACCGTTCATTGTCTCTATAAAAATGCGCCGCGCTGCTGAAGCACGCATTGGCATCAACGTCGTGCTAACTTGACCAGCCATAAAGTACCACTGTCTTATGTGGCAGATTAGCTATGCAGAAACATAACCTACACAAAGACGAGAGATGCAAAGCAGGTGGGTAGCGTAAGTGTCTGACATAGCGCAGATCTGAAACTCGTCTGCATCTCTGGCTGGTGAGAAGCGGGTAACATTTCCTCCACAATACTTAGCTTAGATCTCAAACGGTGAGCAATTGATGGGTACAATAGTAAATTTTATCATGCTGCGACTGACGGGAGATCTGGTGAACTTATTGGTGATGAGAAAAACCAAGTAGCTCTCACGGCGTCCTGGGCTGCTAAATCTCTTGACAAACGGAACTTTCTAATAAAATTGAGATGAAACAGTCAGTGGTAGGCAAATATATCTCTTGTTGTCTGCTGCCGCCGAGCCATACGACTGATTCGCAGTGCGCAGGTCATTCTAGAGGCTAGCGACAATGACATTGTATATTCGCCTTCTCCAGAGCTTATTAGGCGTATTAAAGAATGCGGATGTCTTGTTGTCCGCGATACAATCCCCAGGGATAGTTCAGGACAGCACATTTACTAGACTTTTGGCAGGGCCAGATACTAATTCGTGTAGGCAACTGAATGGCTGCAAGAGATCAGAGACTATGTCAAGCTGAATCCTCAAGATGAGCCGACGTTGTATCAGTAATGCTTTACAAAAGTTTTAAGTGACATTTCCGGAACTTAGCTATCGGCCTAATGTACTGGCAGTTCTTGGATTATTGTTCGATTCTACTGGCGAGAAGATAACTGGCCCATTTACATAGCTAAATATGAACACATGTACATCTTGCACAGATACTGAAGCGCAAAACACTGGAGAACGCACATGCAACCATATTAGATTTCAAGACACAGATGGACTTATAAACTATCAGCCAGCAATGTAGAGACAGCTTGTATTGTAAAGTTTTTCAAGTAAAACTCCGCAATATTTATTCGAGGAACGTAAATAATCACATTGCTAACGGTAATATCAATTTCAGAAGATGTATCTGTATTGTTAACATTTAATCTAGGGGTTGGCCTTATCCATCTGCTTCATGGTGCCAGAAATCAAGGCCTTGTTCTTATGGCCACTCTGATCTGAAAGGGTTTGGGTATTCTTAAATTTCCAAGCGGGAATCTTTCTCTCATAAAGCTCATCAAGCTCCCAATAAGTGCGCCCATAAGTCTGTGAATTGTCAGCGGAAAGGTCATGGTAGAAGACGGATGCACAAGCGATTTACCTCAGGGTAATAGAAATAGAGAAGGACCGTCGTAGGGACCAAAAGACCAGCCCATACGTACACTGCCTTTACACCTAGGTTTCCTGCATCGGGACTGATCATGTAGGAAACACTCCAGGAGAAAACGACGCTAAGAACAGGTTAGGATTGGAGGAAGACGGGAAACGTAAAAACTTACAAACCGAGTCCATAACAGCCCAAGTTGAATGAAGTTGTCTGAGCTCTGAGACGAGGAGTCGATGTTTCTCCGGACGCAACGTAGCCAATAGGCCCCGCAGAGCATCCGTAGGAGATAACCCATAGTAATAGGAACGCCAATGCAGCCTTATCTGCAGAGTCTGATTTGAAGAAGCCGGTTGTTCCAAGGGCAACGTTGAAGATGAGCATAAGGAAGCACCCACTATTTCTGTGTCAGTAACGCGAAACAAATCGGAGGCACAATTTGATGATTGAACTTACCCAACAAGAAGTGGCCGACGACCGATGTATTCACACGCAATCAAAGACGAGAATATCGCGACGATGAGCAAGACGAAGCTGTTTATTACTTAGCTCAACAGTTTCAAGAGCGTGTAGCAGTCGGACTTACGTGATAATGGTTACAATAAAAGGGTCTTTGAGACCAGCAGCTTTGAAGAAATACTATTATGGTCAGCTTCCAAAAAGACTAAATTCTGCCCTCAAGATCTCACGGTAGAATATCCAAAGACGATGGGCCCGCCAGCAGTCCACTGGCTACAAATGCCCATACAGCCTGCAAGTGTTCGTCGCCAATTAAGACCTCTGAAAATCTCAAGGAAGGATGAATTTTCCGAAGCTTGATTAAATTCTCGTTCGGCAGCAATGCCGTGCTGGATAACGCGATACTCGTATTCCTACATATGATTCGTTAACTGTGAACTTCAAACATACATCCCTTTAGATACGAACCACATCATAGCCAGGCACGTTGCCGTATAGCTTCATCATAGACTTCTTCGCCTTCTCATGTTCCCCTTTCCGAGCATGGTGAAGATGGGACTCGGGAACGAACCAGATTAATATCATTAGCACCTTCAGAAAATATAACGTTAGCTTTTATAGAGTAAGAATTGTGGTTATTGACATACCCCAGTGAAGACAAACTCAGTAGCAATTAACGGTCTCCATTTCGTCGGTTGGTTTTCGATAACGAGTTGAGTGGCGACGGCGCTGATCAGTTGTCCGATGGCGAGACAAAGTTGATAAGCGCCAATCATAAAGCCTCGAATTTGGAATGGTGCAAGTTCGGAAACATATGTAATGAGGATCGACTGGGCTAGGCCAACTCCTGCACGAACCAGGACGGCAGCACCAAGCCAGCTTTTCCAGTCAAAAGCTGCAATTTCTGCAACAGAACCCCCGAGCAGGACAACGATTGCGCCAAGCATAGCCGGCCTATTGAAATTGTTAATTAGAGAGTGCTAACAAAAAAGCCATAGTATTATCAGCTGAAGCAAAGACTTACTTTCGACCAAAGCGGTTGGCAAAGTACCCCCCGGTGAACATACCCAGCGTTTTCGACATTTCAGCGAACCCTTGCCAGTACGAAACTACCTTTGCACTGATGGCTGGTGCACCATCAATGGTGGTATCCGCCATCTGGTTGATAAAGGCCTGCATAGGGATTACGTTGCCGGGAATCTGTTGCTGGAACTGCACAACGAGTCAGTCATATTGCTTTTATGTCCAGTATAGAAATATGCTAACCCCATCATTGAGAGCCGCCCAATTGAGGATCATACAAAATATCATGGATTTCCAAAAGGTCTTGACAACGGCCCATCGTCCGAGAGCTGAATGATTAACTTCTGACAGATTAGAAAATTGGCTATTGATAACTTACTGGCAAACTTGGTCTCCAAAAACTCTTCGCTCTCCATATCTTCTCTCTTTTCTAAGTGACATGTATCACCATTTTGTTCAGTGGCAATGTGATTTAAATCCTTCTCCATAATGAGATATGTGATTCTGTGTATACGGAATCTTGCAAAAGTTTATAGAGAAGAGTTGGTCATATCCCGTAGGATATCGAGGTATTCATCCTCCAACGGAGTAAGGATCCAAGGCCATATATAGTCGGAGAATTCTACTGGCGTCTGCGGCATTGCCTTTTAAAGCATTTCCCCCACGAAATCCACCCAGATCCGGGGCCTCCCCTACAATCTCTATCCAAACGGTCTATCGTCCTTATGTGGAGCCTGCTAAAGCTGGTAGTTTTCGGCGGCGCCGCGCTAGACAAAGAGACACATCTTATAGAAGGAAAACATAGAAAATATTGTAGTCCACGGGCACGAAGAGATACTCTAGGGGATCTTCATCATGAAGCTTGACTTTGTAATAGTATTCTTCTTTCTTCAGAGCTGATACTATGGCCTAAGCGGAAGTTCCACCTTGAAGCACTTTTTTAAGCTTTCGACGTAAATTTGGGACATCTTTCTCTATGAGAATAACATCACGATACTGCACTAGAGCCGTCTCTTTGATAGCCCTTGCCGTGAGATTTGTGTAATCTGGAAGCTTCCCAAGGGTGTGGATTTGGTCCTCAGTCAAGGCAGCGCGCCGGTGTCCAGGGCAACCGACTGCTATATTTGGATTGTAATCATTATCGCCACAGACGAGTTCTGCCCTCCAGAGTTCCCCTGAATAATTGCTTTGCAGTATCTTCATCTTGAAGGGGCACCCTGTACGATAGTTGGTTTGCAAAGTCCAGATGAAGCTGTTTGTATCGACACTCCACACGCATACGCGATATCATCAGGGCGAGGCTTGTTATTTTAGTAATTTGTTGACCGTATTTTCACAACTACGAATCCCTCAAGTCGCGCATGGTCCTGTAGAGCTTCAAAACTACATCTGATATAAAGTGCTTTGTAATTGACGGGGGTTGAAGTGGTATTTCAGTGGTGATAAGATTTAGTGTTAGTGTTAGTGTCAAGCGTTTATTATCGTGGGGTTTTGGACTCTTAAATATACTACATTGGTTCTAGTGCATACTTTCATTACAAAAGATGCATCGGTTTACCATGTGTTTTCCCATATATTGTAGGTACCTTTTGATTAGCGCGGTGCCGCCGAAAACTAGCAGATTCCACATGGAAGGCCCAGATCTGGGGTAGACTCAAGCCCAACTCGAATATGCGGGGGAAGTGTGGCGGCTAGATCTTCAACTTTCACCTGGTGGAAAGTGTAAAATACGGCGGAGTATCCCAATGGAGTAGAGCCCCATTCGGATTAGCCGAGGTGAATCTGTTTGAGAGACAAGATGCCTTTCATAACGAATGAGATATTGGTGAGGTTGGAGCTTTGTGCTTCTCATTGCTGCTCGACGCTCGTGCTCTGCAGTAGAATCCAGTGTAAAGAGATTCATCTAATCTCAGTGTGTCAAAGTTAATGAGGTTAAGAAGTGTTCAATACCAGAGGAACCGATTCCACAATGTCTATGGGATTTGACGACTGCGCCAAAATTCGAGATGGACTTCCCAGACCTTTCCCAAATGCGCCAACCAGTGTCCTTGATTAAGTCAAGATGGCGGAAGGGTTGTCGTGATTACTGGTGCAGGCGGTGGTATTGGACTGGCGGTGGCTGAGTCAATGGCAGAAGCTGGCGCCTAGGTTGAAGGTGATTAAGGTGATTTACCTTGATCTAGCGAGCGATGCATCCACGTAGACAACTGGCAACGATTTTCTAATAGATAGCGGTTATGTTTTGCCATAATGGTCTATGGGAACCTCGCTCTCCATCACATGGATAATAGATACTTTGGCTGGATATACGAGGAATTCCGGCAGAGGGTCATCTACAACATATTACAAACTCAGTCGATCCAAAATTGGATGTAATTTACCCATGAAACTGAATCATGGCATCCAAATGATGACGCGACTCTGTAATCCCAAAGCTAGAGCTCATGAAAAGTGCAGATTTGGCTAACGACTAATGTCTCAAGAGACGCGTTCTGGGACTGTCGCTTGAAAGTGAGAGTTAGTGCACCCTTGTCGCCTTTTAGGTGGCGACGGTCTTTCCAAGATAGGAACGTTGTTCACCGATAATTAATAAGCTCGGACAATAGATGGTGGCAACACATCGAATTCGAGCTACCATCGGGTGCCCTGGTAGGAATGCCACTCGGTGGACACAATCTTTCTGTTGCCAGGAAACCACTGCCGCCTACTTATGTACTGTATCCTGATTTGGTTAAAATGTCTGAGATGGCCTGTAATTCCCTACTACCACCTCGCAGATGGAAGCCACAAATGATTCACAAGGTGAATTGGTGCAGACGGATTTTTCTTACTGAGCCTAGCCTTTCGTCGCTAGTAGTGATAATACTTTCAGCACTTTTGTTCTTCCTCTTATAGGTAAATTAATGTCAGAAGCGAACAATATGGTGCCCTAGGAATGCATAGGAGTCGAAATACCTGACGCGACAGATGCTGATTCTGGACAGGCTCTCCCACTGATTGCACATTTGTCGATTTAGCTACCCGACAACGGGCCAAACTGCGTACAGGTCTCGAATATGGTCATGAGTTTTTACACAAGACCATATGGATTGCGTAAATAACTATAGTGACTTCCTTACGTCAGGTAGAGCAATCTTGAGGCAGCTGAAACAAATGTGTTTGTCATCACCAAAGGTATGCAGACTATGTGAATTTAACATCGGCTTGGTGCCAGCGTCCAAAATATGCATCGGTTATTCTCTTAGCTCCTGATACCAATACCAACAACGATTTTTATAGTGGGTCCTTTTTATATCATGAATAGCGAAAACAGAGATTGTAGGAATGAAAGTATACTCCTCGGCCTACATCGTCATCGCTCATACTATAAAGAAGAGTCAATGTCCGCTGTCAATAGGTTCAAAAGGTGCAAGTATAATATCACCAGTTTTTAAATTATCAATACACTTCTGATACCAATTACATACGTGGACAGTATCTGCATTACATCACTTCAAAATGTGGAGATCTAGCATCATCGCATTTATTACTTATGTGTTATTTATACCTATTACGCTGGCCATGGGAGGGGTAAGGACCGAAGACCAATGGGTCAGTATTCGTGTCTTTAACAGGATGAGGAAAGATGACATCTCTTTTCAGAACGCCAGTCTATCATGGTGAGCTTCCGAACAAAATTGACATATTTGGATCCGCCAGTTTTTAATAACTGTATGTAGGGGCAAGTTCTATTCTGGTTCCAAATCAAATGAGATTTCTGCTAGCGAAATCGACAAGATTGTTGTGCATCCTGGCATTACGAAATCTGCCGACTCATGTGGTCGCGCGGGTGCTTGGTCAGGAACCGAGGGCACTCTTGATCTCTACGACGGCACAACAAAGATCTGTAGACTCTATTGGAGCTGTCCGTGGGGTCAAGCGGCAAACGATTTTCAAGTTATAGGCTATGATCCTGCAAAGTCAGACTATTCGGTAGCTGTTGAATCATGGAGCCGTACTGGTGCGCTTGGAAATGTAGATATCACGGTTGCACTGTTTGCATGATGAAGATGTCTGGCACGAGAGGATATGAATAGGCAATGGCGGCGGGCAGAGCAACATGGGAATCTCAAGAAATATAACTTTATTCATTTCTGTTGAAAATTTATACTGCACACAAGGATTAAAAACGCACACACGAATAGACATTGCCATTCCAGATTATGACCAAAATGCTTTATTTGCCCCTGGCTTGCTCGAGAAGAAATATATCAGCGCCTTGTGGAGATTCACGGCTTGATGTAACAAAGAATCACAAACGAGGATTCGATTATGTTATACGGGGTGCATCGCGTACAAAAATAAAAATCTGTGACCTGCTTCATTAACCCGATGGCATGCGTCTGCATACAAAGACTTCGTATCCATATCAGACTCTCACGCACAGGAAATCTTCTCTTCTTCCATTCCTACAGAGGTGCTCGCATCGCCACGCGCCTCAGGCTTTTCTTAGGCTGCTCTCCTCCAATTATACAAAAGCTATGCCTACGATACAGTTTGCCCGCCCTACTCGTCGCGGCGCCCCTCCACTTCGCGGGGATGCGGCAATGCCCAATGCCTTTTCTAGCAACAGCCTATTCCTCGATCCGCACCGAAGACATCTGTTGTCCAACGTGAATTTTGCTCTATGCTCGCACAAATTGGCACACGCATACAGGTAGGCAACTGCTCATGGTCCTAGCGGGGTCGGGATGGACTTGCGACGAGGAGGGAGAGCCGGTAAGACTTTCCGTAGGTGATGTGGTATAGTGTCCGCCTGGGACAACCCACTGGCACGGTGCTGACGACGGGAGCTTCATGGTGTATTAGGCGGTCATATTTGGCAGCATAGACTGGCATGAGTCGGTTGGGGGGAAGAGTATGGAAAGAAAAAGGCGGCGTGAATGGGAACGCGTCTCGTATTGTGGTGAACCTTGAACATGGCAAGTTCTTGCTAAATAATTAAGCAAGGTGAAGATAAGAAACTCCGAATGCTGGATACAATAGCTTTAATATATAGGGCTGTTTAAATTTTACGAATCACTTAAAGAATGATATGATCTCGGATGGCAGTTTAATTTAGTCAGGGCTATGTTATAAGAATTAGTCGCGGAGGCCTCAGGAACTGGTGTGTATGATAGAGGATTGCCGTTTGCACAGCGCAATGCAACAATATACATATGGACTTTCAATGACCTCTGCTTAGCGGAAAGTTGTAACTCATCAGCCCTTCTCTCGAGTATACTGCCCGCTTCGCTGTATCGTAAACGCCCATTGCAGACGGCACAAGATTCATTTGCTATACTTCTCAGCCATCCAACATGCCTTCTTATGCTGGCAGCATCTGGCACCACAAGTACCTTTCCCTCAACATACTTTCCTTTCCATTGATCCGTACTTATTTCCTTTCGCCGCCCCATGGCCACAACTTCTTGATCATGTCCGCCAAATCGAAGGATCCGCAGATGATCCATATTAGAAGGGCAACATAAATTGTAGCGACTGCCCCGTGGAAGCTAGATTCTTTGGAAAAACTGACTAAAAGACTATTGACCGTCTCAGGCTTGTAGATGATATGTTGTAGGACATGTGACATTGCGGTACCAGCGATGAGAGCTGCTTGCCAGCTTGTGGAAATTTTGCTGGCTTTAGCTGGAGGAGTGATGTTAGTGCCAAGCACGAATACTAAGAGAGCGTGGGCACTAAAGACAACATGGCTAGCGAGGGTCCATAAGACATATGCAGTCTCGCTACGATGCCGGTCAATCGCCTTAGCCTTGATGATCAAAGCGATGTTGGCCACATTCAAGATTATCGCAATCGACAGCCCTGCCAGAGTAAGCCATGGTTTGGATTGTTGCTGCACTGCTTCGACAATGAGCCAGACTTCGAAGACAAGAATTGAAAGACGAGCCATAATAAATAATAACTGCCGGACAATGCTTGTTGAGGTGTTGGCAGTGTGATTAATAGCCCACGCTACAATAAAGGCAATCAAGCTTATCCAGAACAGAATGGAGGAGGTTAGATCGGAAGCTGGACCGGAATTTGTCAATGTGGAAGTGATCTTGAGCATGGCGAATAAGGCAAAACCAGTGGCCGGAATGCGGAGGTTCCTCAGTATTTTTTCCCTCTCTTCAAGAGCCACGGCATAAGCAACAGCGGGAGGGTGAAGGGGATCGCTTTCGAGGGTGGTGGCGTCGGGGGCCGGTGGATCTCCCTCCGGCATGGTTATTGCTGGATAGATTGTCGATAGAAGGCGACGAGACCTCTGAATGGGCGTAGGTAGCGGCCAGGCTTCGCGACAGACCGTCTTGTTCGCAGGAGAGGAGCTCAATGCAGGAGGTGGTATTTGACGGCTGCTGGTTTGGGGGCTATCAGCCTGTGGCTCGCCCTTTGCAGTGGGAGTCGCGGGCAGGTGGATGCTCTCCCTGCATTGCCCGAGAATGGGCAGAGGGAGTAATTCTCTGCTACAACATTCTCATCTCAAATTTTTGAATTCAGAATGCCAATACCTGATATGGCTTCAAATTGCTATTTAAGTATATTGACGCTGGCCGGGCACGCCTTTATGATCGAACAATGCCGCTTTTATCCAGTATGCTTTCCATGTTTTTAATACGCTGTATCGTAGCTAGGTTGAAGCTCCATGTCACTGAGATACAGGACTAGCGGCCACATGTTCGTAGGAATGTGTTTTAATTAACCAATTACCCATAATTCTCTAGAACGTAGGATTCGAACGGTACATGTCTCGATAATTGAAGCATGTTTAGTCAAAATAACTAATAACTAATAGAATAGCTAGCTTATCCCAGCGTAGTACTAAAAGCAACAGCAATCCACTATCAAGTTGTGTGAGGAAATGCGGTCTGGGTATCATGTCAAAGCACCCATTCGTAACCCCAAACATTGATCTGTTATAGGGCAAAGTGTCTTCTCGACAATCGAGAAACAGAACACAGCAAGCCCCTGAAAATATCGCAGTGATGTTTTAATAGTAATATTTGGAAGACGGCATTAATTCTGCAGCTGCTCATTGGACGCGATGGGCTTAGGCTTTTCGACCCAGTCAAAGCTACCCAACATCTTCGTCAGCCAAACATCACCTGGCGCAGAAGCGCCACGAGGGACTTCATCATTGAATAGTGTGCCACTCAAAAAGGTGTGAGGGAACCCAGGATCAAAGTCGTGCGATGCGTCAATATCTTCAATCTCCTTGTCCGTCAAAGAGACATGAAGCGCAGCGATGCTGTCCTGAATATGCTCCAGCTTTCTCGCTCCCACGATAGGAAACACATAAGGCGACTTTTGCCTCACATATGCCAAGGCAACGTCCAGCAACTTTACCTTTTTCTTGCCAGACACGTCTTCCAGGACTTTGGAAACTTTCTTATCTCGTTCAGATATCTTGACGAACTTGCGCCCAGGGTTGTGATTCTCGCGTGCCTTGAAACCCTCCTCAGTCTGGAACCTTCCTTGATTCAATACGCCGTATGGCGCCAAGCCCATGCCCTCATTATGGCACATTGGGATGATGTCGCGCTCAAAATCGCGCATTGCGGCATTCCACATGCCCTGATAAACCACGAATTGGCGCAAGCCTGCCATGCGGGCATACTGGTTCGCTTTAGCCACCACCCAAGCAGGAGTATCGGATACGCCAAGGTAGTGAACCTTGCCGGATACGACGAGGTCATTAAGTGATTGCATGACTTCCTCAATAGAAGTGCTATAGTCCCACCAGTGCAGGTATAAAACATCAATATATGTGGTTTGAAGCTTCTTTAACGAGGCCTCAACGGATAATTTCATCGACTTGGTCCCGTTACCGCCGTAATTGGACTGTAGTCGATCACTCTGGTTAAGTTTATAGCCTGTTGTGTACTTGGTCGCTAGAACAAGATCATCTCGGTTCCCGCGAGAAGTCATCCACTCTCCAAGCCATTCCTCTGACTGGCCGTGTTGATAGCCGTTGGCCGTGTCAATAAAGTTTCCCCCTTGTGAGTAAAAGTGGTCGAGAATCGAAAATGCATCCTCTTTGCTGCATTCACCGTAACGGTCTCTTTGATTGTCACCGAAGGTCATAGCCCCCAGGCAAAGAGGAGAAACACGCACAGAGGCAGATGGCGCGAGTTGGCGATGCCGGGCCAACGGGGTGTTGGGGGGTGGATTAAGATTGACTACCATTTTGAGATGCTTTAAAAAGAGTCTATAGAGCCTTTGGACGCCATTTCTCAGAGCCAAGTGCAAAAGACTAGAGGCGTTTTGTCTCTATTATATGTCTGGCAATCATTAAGAGTTCCCTTCTACATGTTTTACTCAAATTGCGATGAGTAATACCTACCATACACAGCGCATTTACAAACTTTAGCCGCAATACCGAGACTTAATTCCGTAATGTCCGGATAGGTCTGCCAAGGTCTTCGCGACTAATGCATGTGGATGACCTACAATGCTTCATGTGGAGGCGAGTACTATTGCAAGCCTAGCATGTGCCGACTATCTAGGCCTTGCAAGATTCAAGATTAAAAATATGGATTAGATTTTGGTCTATGAAAAGCAATACCCAGCCATGGCAGTTCCGGCCCCTAAGCTAAACGAATATCGTGTAGCCCTCGCTTCCTCCTCCAACGATTCGTAGACTCCAGCAACTCAGTGCAACCCTCCAACAGCCAAGCCCATTTCTTCATGAATGGCTCCGTGACTTCCCAGTCTGATAGCGCCCATGGCTCTCCCCATGTTATAATGCACACGTCTTCAGGGCTTCTAGCAGATGCACCATCCACAATGTCAACGCAGAGATCATCTTCATTGACAGCATCTTCTCCTTTATCACGCACGAGTTTTAAGAAATTATCACGCATATGAGGGCAAGGAAGAAGGTCGATCCAGGGATGATGCTCCACCATCGTTTGTAACATAGTGGGCTTCATATTAGGTGGACAATTCGCTGCAATTAGCGGATTGAGAAGGTTGGCTTTCATGGCGCCGAAAGGAGATATTGCTTCATATTTAAGCCAGTCGTCGTTGAACCCCAGTACCTTAGCGTTGTGGGCGAAAGCATAGAAGACGTTGAATCTCAATACGTCTATCAGTTGCCTCGGATCTGGCTGTCTCATTCTGTATCTTTGATGAGCTGCTTGAGCCGCACTTGTCAATACGTCGCGGCCACCAGGCAAACCCAGCCTACATGCTGGTTTTGCTGCTAGCTCCCTCTGGGGAAGTTGAAGAGTGTGCGGTTGGCCCGATGAGCACCAAACTGTGTCGTCGAAACCACTAGATTTTGTCATCGAGGACAAAGATGGCTGACTAGCATCAAAGATCTCAGTGGATGTGGTTGCAACGGCTATTTCCCTTCTTCGACCTAGCATGGATCTATTATTAGCTTCTATGCACCGTGTAAAACGATCCCGACGTTTACTGAGATTTGACTGCATCATACGCGAGGCCCTCTTGTTAAGACGATTCTGTAGCTTTCTTCGCTGTGATTGGTTGATTTTCCCAGTCCAATCCTCTTCTGCGGCACGCATCTCTGTGAGCTGCGGAAAAGTTTGCAGGGGAATGAGTTGATCCATTTTGGACATGTCAAAATTAAAGGTTCCAATTATAAAAGCTACTGATAGAAATATCGTTGCTGGCAGGTCAATGTTGTTCATGCAAACGGATGACAGCTGGTGGATGTTGAAGCAAGGTTTGGGGAATGACATGCGCATTCTTCCAAGTAGCTGGAAAAGCAATTGCCGGTTCAAACTGCCATTGATTGGCTGACTTGTGGTCAGCAAGTTGCATTAGTAGCTCTTGATTCCCACGCTAATATGGGTCGCCTCGTTGACAAGCTTTTATCAATTGTCCGAGCGTAACTCCCAGTCTCCACATCTCTCGGGTTCTAAAACCGTTAAGCCCGTTATAAAGTGCGCGGTATATTGCTATCTCGCCATGGCTTTGAAGCCGGAAGAGCCCCCGGATCTGGAGATATCGAGTTATCTCTGTAGACCATCTTAACTCCTGTATCACACACTAGAGATAATCGACAACTAAGTTCTAATCCCACTCTAGGAATATGCGGAAAGACTGGAATATCACCTTTAGTAGAAACGTTCATATTTGGAAATCATATCATGATACGATATCGTCATGATACCCCTAGCACAAAACTTAATTAAGTCTTGCTAATCATATAAATATTACTTTGTACAATTCTCGCGTCGCTTGGGTGAACTCTTGTCGCGGTTTATCAGTCTGGCGTGGCCTGCACTACTGCAACTGGCTGACTGACGATTCAATTCTATCTAGCGTACCCGTTCGGCCTTAAAGGTATTAACAAAAGCAGAGATTCCGATAGCACTGGTCCGCTTGAATGCAAGTGGCTGACATTGGAAATCTCAAGGGCCATACAAATCGAAAACAGCATGGGGAGAAGAGGCATTAATCCAAAGCACTTTCTTTTTGGGAGTTTTTGTGACGGAATCCTTACACAAATATATAAGTCTTTACAATGTCCTCAATTTACACATAGAGATCAACCACTGTCCTCATTACCTCATCGCAAGTCTTTGTAGCTAGTTCAGAGACACTATGACAGATTACGAATTCCAGGGCTGGCTAGGCAAAAGCCCAGAGTCCGTTGAGGGAAAGATGGAATGGGGTGCATTTGAACCCAAGAAATGGACAGAAGACGGTGTCGATATCCAAATCACCCACTGCGGTATATGCGGCTCGGATCTGCACACATTGAAGTCAGGATGGGGACCAACAATGTATCGTAAGTCCATAATGCACTACCGGCTACTGTGTAAACAAAAACGTTAACACGCCATGTATCAGCCTGTTGCGTCGGCCATGAGATTGTTGGAAAGGCTGTCAGAGTAGGCCACAACGTTAGCCACGTCAAGGTTGGCGATCGTGTCGGTGTTGGTGCCCAGGCTCTGAGCTGCCTCAAGCCTGACTGCCCTCAGTGCTCGAGTGGTCGAGAGAATTACTGTACCAGCTTCGTCCAAACATATGCCATGTCTTATCCCGACGGCAGTGGTACATCCTACGGAGGATACGCCGATTATAATCGCTCGCCCGGAGCGTTCGTCTTCAATATCCCAGATAATCTGGCTTCCGAGGCCGCTGCGCCAATGCTATGCGCCGGCGCCACCGTATTTTCGCCCTTGAAGCAGAATCATTGTGGCCCTGGCAAGACGGTGGGCATTATTGGTATTGGTGGTCTTGGCCATTTCGGTCTTTTGTTTGCCAAGGCGCTTGGCGCCGATAGAGTTGTCGCCATCTCCCGCAAGGCCTCTAAGAGGGAGGAAGCTCTGGTTCTGGGAGCCGACGAGTACATTGCGACAGAAGATGATGATGATTGGGCAGCAAAGAACAAACGTTCCCTAGATCTCATTGTTAATACTGTCTCAAATGCCCGAATGCCCTATTCCGAGTACCTATCTCTCCTCAAAGTTGGAGGAACTCTTGTTCAAGTTGGGTAGGTAAACCTTTGGCTAAGCATACCTCTCTTAGATTTCTCTTCTCAAAGTATTTTATTAATATTCAGCATCTTATAGAAACCCTGATGGCGGAGAGCTCCCCGCAATCAACGCCTTTTCGCTCATTGTCAACAATATCAAGGTTGGCGGTAGCTGCATCGCCTCTCCAGCTGACATAAGGGACATGCTACGGCTTGCCTCAGAGAAGAATATCAGGCCACTGGTGGAGGTGCGGCCCATTGAAGATGCTAACCAGGCAATTGTGGACATGGAAAAGGGTCTGGCAAGATATCGCTACGTGCTTGTCCATACAAAGAACCTATAAAGACAGCAGAGGAACTTGCGAGACAGATTCAATGTCCCAAAGCCTCGAAGGAGGGAGCCCAAGACGCCCTCACTCCTAGGTAGTACCATACCATCCCCGCCTTTGCTTAATGAGCGTCATGCGTCAGACTGGCGGTAAACGCTCCAGATCATGCATTTCGACCTCCCCTCTTCATCTAAGCAGCCGAGATGCTGGGGTTATACGCCGACTTCTCTGTACTATACATACTCACACATCAATGTCATCCTATCAATCCATTAAAATAAATAAAAAAAATAACGACCCAAATACTCAACATAATAACAATCCATTGGCTCAAATTTCTTGTGATGAATATCGAGAGAGCTGCCTTCATACTACGTCATACCACAAAAAGTCTCGACTTTCTATTTATTCTGACGGTAGCTTATTAAGGCTAGACGCACTATTACTGGGTATTCAGAAACAGGCCCATCTAGCCTTGCAGAGAGGCCTCCTTCTAGGCCCAACACGATAAATAACTTGTAAATAATCTGATAGAATTTAAATAGCTCATATACTAATAGTCAGATGCTTATTTGCGCAACAATGGAGTTTAGATATATGCATTAAAATGCTACCTGGAAAGGGAAAAGAGAAAAAAAGAGGAGAAACAGTAAGCAAGACAAAAAAAGAAGAGTAAGGATGGGGAGACATACCACAAAAGCGCAATAGCCATTGAAGCAAATAGCCTCATATATTTCCATTTATACAGCCACCCACATTAAACGCTTTGGAGGCAATAGCATATTTCTACCATTCTGAATGAGGATTCATAACCTTAGTAGCTTAGATCAAGAAATTGGAAGAAATCTTATTTTTTATTTTATCATATTTTTTTTCTTCTCATTTTTAAAATGAGGCTGAAAAATTTACTATCGCAGCTTGTCTCCTATACAATTGCAGCAGATCCCATCTACATATCGTTAAGCTGCGCCACCACACCAAATACATTTGAAAATCGCTCATAACATTCCAAAACAGGCCTATTATGGCTAAATTGTTCAGAGTTTGGTAAGATGCGCGAGAGCGCCAAATTGCCTTCTCCAGTGTACTCTCAGCTCAAATAACTAGTCCTCCTTGCTTCGATTTTCCTATTTAAAGGGCGATCTTTTACTATGAACTTTGCCTTTCATTGAGCCTAGGATATTCACATACTCTTCTACAAATCTTTTACTTCCCGTTTGACGCTTCTTTCTCTCCCTCTAGCGACAGAATGGCAGATCCCAATGACAAGGGAGATCCTGAAAAGGGCATCTCCGCAGCAACTATTCAAGTCAAGAGCAATGCTAAGACGTTTGGTTCTACGAAGCGTCATATTCGATACTTTGACGATAGTGACGAAATTCAGCAGATTGGCTCTTCTACAAACAATAATGTCAAACTCAAAAGAAAAAGTTCGGCCTACTCTATCCACTCCCTATCAAGCATAAGGAGTGGTCAACGAGTGGTCGATCCTGCCACTGCGCTCCCTGTTTTATATCGCACATTGAGTATAGACATGGAGCGCATGCAGATGGAAAAAGCCGCGGCTATTAAGAGAAAACGCGGCGATAAGACCATGGCAGGTAAGTCTCGAGTTTCTAGGTAGCTCCAGGTCTTACAATAGCTAACTGAGTAATTACAATAGATTTTGAGGATCTCGAGTGGCACACTCTATCGATCCAAGAGGTGTGTCAGAAATTAGACACATCTATAGAGACTGGGCTCTCAATACAAGGCGTCAAGGATAAAACTGAAGAGTTCGGAGCCAACACGCCCACACCACCAAAGTCTCGGCTACTGCAGAAAATATTTTTCTATCTCTTTGGCGGCTTTGGTTCCATCCTGTTTGGTGGAAGCATTCTCGTCTTTGTTTCATGGAAGCCACTTGGTGAACCAAATCCCGCAGTGGCCAACTTAGCTTTGGGAATCGTTCTGGCCATCGTGTGGTTAGCACAAGCCGCGTTTAATGCTTGGCAAGATTTCTCCTCCTCCAGAGTCATGAAAAGCATTACGGGCATGCTCCCAGAGGACTGCAATGTTTTGCGTGATGGGAGCAGGAGATCAGTTCCAGCAAGTCAAGTTGTTCCTGGAGATGTTCTCTTTTTTAGTGCCGGCAACAAGCTACCTGCTGATGTTCGATTCGTTGACGTGTCAACTGATGCGAAATTCGACAGAAGCATCTTGACCGGTGAATCAAATCCTCTACCTGCAGTCATTGAGTCTATGGAGAAGAACTATCTCGAAACAAAATGTATTGGAATGCAAGGCACTCACTGCACCTCTGGAAGTGGTCTGGGGATAGTTGTCGCGACAGGAGACAACACAGTCTTTGGCCGTATCGCGAAACTAACAAACAAACCCAAGACTGGCCAGACTGCGTTACAAAAAGAGATTTTCCGATTTGTCCTGATTATCGCAACCTTAATGGTATTAATGGTTGTCGTGATTGTTGCTCTGTGGGCGGGATTTATTCGTCACAAATATCCTGATTACATCTCTGTCTCAACATTAATTGTGGATTGTGTCAGCGTTGCTATTGCCTTTATTCCAGAAGGTCTACCAATTGCTCTAACTGCTTCACTTACAATTACTGCGGGCATTATGAAGAAAAACGATATTCTTTGCAAATCTCTAAAGACAGTTGAGACCCTGGGAACCGTTTCGGTACTATTATCAGATAAAACAGGAACTCTGACAAAAAATCAAATGACCGTGACAGACTGCCTCATTGGATCCAAGGCATTGACTGTCGCAGAGGCTATACAAGAAATGGAAGACAAATCCGATTCACCCAAAAAGGCTGCCCTCAAGCAGCTTTGTGTTACTTCTGCAGTGTGCAACGCTGGAGAGTTTGACCCCACAACTATTCATCTTCCAATACCTGACAGAAAGATACTTGGTGATGCCACAGATCAAGCTATTCTCCGCTTGTCAGAGTTGTTGGGTTCGGTAAACAAGTCTCGCGAATTATGGATCAAAAAGTTTGACCTTGCATTTAATTCAAAGAATAAATTCGCGCTACGTGTGAGCTCTCCGCGCGATCAATCTTCATTAGAACCTACGCTCTCTCTTTCCGAAACCCATAACTTTGACGTTCAAAAGGACTACGTTTTAATGATCAAGGGTGCGCCAGATGTTCTACTCTCTCGATGCACAAAGTATGTTGGCGAAGACGGTGCCGCGTATGAATTTGATGAGTCTATTCGCTCGTCCATCGAAGAAGCCAAGAACTCATGGTCAAGCGAAGGCAAGCGTGTTTTGGCTCTTGCCCGCAGATCTATTCCTGGTAGCATGATCCGAACAAATCCAGAAGAAAATTTATTCGAAAAAGAAGCTCTGGAATTGGCGCGTACGGGCCTGACGCTTATTGGGCTTGTTGGTATTGTGGACGCTCCAAGAGAGGAAGTTCCCAGTGTAATTGAGACTCTGCATCGCGCTGGTATCCGTACAGCTATGGTTACGGGAGACTTTCAACTCACAGCTCAGTCCATTGCTCGCTCTTGTGGTATTATTAGCGTTCCAGATGCTGAAGTCCACAGCATCGAGAATCTCCCCCGCGTACCTCCTGACTTTGAACCCAAGAGAAACAACAAATCCAATCACCTCCCAGCAGAAACCAAGGCGATTGTCTTGACAGGTCAAGATCTAATGACTCTACTTCCGCATCAGTGGCACACGGTGGTGACAGAGTACTCAGAGATAGTATTTGCCCGTACCACGCCTGAGCATAAACTTCAAATTGTACGGGAATTCCAGTCGCAGTCTTATGTTGTCGCTATGATTGGAGATGGAGTGAATGATGCTCCAAGTCTGAAACAAGCAGATATTGGTATTTCACCCGCGTCTGGTTCTGATATCGCCGTTGAAGCCGCAGACATGGTCTTGCTGAATACATTCTCTGCTATTCCAGAGGCTGTTCTCTATGGTCGCGTAGTATTTGACAATTTGAAGAAAACAATCGCCTATTTACTACCGGCTGGCTCTTGGTCAGAATTCTGGCCAGTGTTTACCAATGTCGCTTTTGGTCTACCTCAGATACTGTCTTCTTTTCTCATGATTATTATATGCTGTTTTACAGACTGTGCTACCGCCATTTCTTTGGCTTACGAGAAGCCAGAGGCTAACGTCATGCTTCAGCCGCCTCGAGACATTATAAACGACCGTCTCGTCGACTGGAAGCTACTCTTTCAGGCCTATGGTTTTGTCGGCACATTTGAGACAGCCCTCTCTTTTACAATGTCGTATTGGTACCTGCAGCGAAGGGGTTTAACTTTCGGGTCGTTATGGTTCTCATTTGGATCAATTCCAACTCCCGAAGGACAGACTGATGACGACGTTACCACACACCTAACAGTCGCCTCTTCGGTCTACTTTATAACTCTAGTAGTAATGCAGTGGTTTAATGCAATGGCCCTGCGTACTCGACACCTGTCCGTATTCACGCATCCACCACTATTGAACCCCAAAACACAGAACTGGCTCCTTTTTCCGGCTATCTTGTTTGCTCTTGCTATTGGTTTAATATTCACCATGGTTCCTGGCATTGATTACCTTGGCTGTGCCCCAGTTCCTGTCGAGCACTGGTTTATTCCCATGGCATTAGGCCTTGGCCTGTTGTGCGTTGATGAGTTGAGGAAGATGATGAAGAGGAGATATCCCAGTGGATTTATTGCAAAAATTGCTTGGTAAGTAATAAAATATCAGTTTGCATAAAGCCGAAATATCAACCGGTTAAGATAATTATAAAAAAAAAAGAAACAAAAAGAGAAAGAAAAAAAATATTTTAAATTAAAATACACTACCATAGTTATTGCTAAGATAATAGTTAATATATTTAATAAGATAAATTGCTGCTAGTTACTATATAAAACATTCTTAGTAGTTTCAGATTTATATTTTCTTATTAGATATTATACTATCAGTCGGCTAACTTGATAACCACATGCTTAGTCTATTTTATCTGGACCGTGTTGGATGAATAAACAATTAAAAATTTCGTAGGCCGCAGCTAACAGTTCTTCTTATTTCACTGCCTGTAACGTGAAGTCCAGTGTATACGAGAAATAAGGTACTTTGGTACAGGGTACATGTAAGCAGTGCATTCGAGGCATTAGGGCTAAGTAGCAGTTTATGAGTATTCCGTAATAAAGCCAAGAAAGTCACCCTGCAGTGATTATTTAGTAAGTTTCTACGCCTCTTCGCCGCACAGCTGGTTAAACTCTTATCCCTCTCAGGTACATACCTGCTAAGAGTGGATCTCTTGTGTAACAAAAGCATACTCCTAGATTATTTTACATACGGTGCATAGACAAGCTTAATTGTAAGTAAACAAAACTCCACTAGAGCAATCTACATACCCTAGTCCAATCGTCTACTCTCATTGAATATTTCCACCTCCAAGCCACGTTCCATATGCAATTTTATTTTCTCAATAATATATCCTCTATACAAAGTACTTACAACGGCGAAAACAAAAGATCCGGGCCTGCATGGCTTTACTCGACAATACGCGAGAAATGTGGCCAACCTATTCGAGCATTGCCCGTATTATAAAGCATAGCAGTCGTATTTCGCGTATGGTTTATCTGACGGCAGGCATGTTGGTGGACAAACATGTGCTGACATTCTTAAAAAAACCTTGCAAGCCTACTCCATAGGCTGGGGATTCTGGTTTCAGTTCCAGGCTGCGCAGCCTCTCCATTGTCTTTCCAATCACGTTAGCCCCTGTTTCAGTGTCTTGGCGGAGAGAGGGACTGCCCCATGACGATTTGACACCTTAGTTCTGTATTATCACAAGAGGCGGTTCGCCAACCATTAGCGCGAAAACCGAGGATGAAACACGTTGCACGCTAATAGTAAGGGGAGCGGCAACAAGGATAATACACACCATTTTCCACGCAGTGCCAAGCATACAAATCTGGGCAACAACATGTCGGTTTGAGTGAATACTTATACCGAGTGTCCCGCGCATATGCGTTGACTGTCATGAGCTTGTAGACCATACTCTTCTATCTTTTCGTCAACGCCTGATCTTGTCTTTCTGGAAAAGACGAGTGATTTATTACTACACTTTGACCTAATTATTCCCTTTTTACACACAGTACTTTAGCCCTCTCTGCCTTCTCAGAGTTTTCCTTCTTGATTTCTATCAAAATGCATTCTACACTTTTAATCGCCACTTTTCTCTCCATCTTCGATATTGCACTAGCAAGTAAGCCTTTTCACATCTCCAGTACCACTGTGGCGCGTGGTAGCGTACAAGATAGCTGATTATTTCCTCTTTTCAGTTCCTATTCAAAGAGAAGCGTTCCAGCCTCGGCAGTCGCAGCCATGCTTTGTTGTCGGCAATGTGGCGCTGCCTCAAGAGACTCAAGATTCAGCCAATTTTCTCGCGTCGAAAATTACCTGTAATGCCAAGCAAACCACTATTTCAGGATCGCCAGATGTTTCCTCCGGCGGAATATCGTTTTCTTCTATCGACTTTGCTACCTCGGGCCAATCCCCCCTACAATTCGCCTTGGAGAAATTCGCAACAACTAGCCCGTTAGCTGAAAACGATCTTGCAAAGTTCCAAAACGAAGCGAATGTTTATACGGCTACCGAAGTTGCGCTGCGGTCGACTGGAGGCAACTTGGCTATCAAGGCACCAAAGTTCTTCATCAACTTTCAGATTGCGCGTATCCAAACTGCCCAGGGTAACCCACCTACGGACCCAAGCCAAACGGTTGAGCACCTCCTGGGAAAGGTTACAAAGAATGCCTCAAAGGCAGACCAGAAGTTCATAGATCAGATTACAAACTTGTCAAAGGTTTTGTCTTAGAGGGTGTTGAAGTAGATGGGCTGGACGAACTGAAAAGTCAGAGTTTAGTAGGCTATGGCAGATCTCGCAATACAGAGCCTCCAAAACTCGCAGGCTGTTTGTGTACTTTTTGCACTGCATTGTTGAGCGAAATGTGTTATATGTATAAGAAACTTAATACTACTATCAATTAAGGAGATGTGCACAGCGCTCCATTATTTAAGGCAGAAAGATGTGACGCAGGGTGTGACGCAGGGTGTTTTCTTCGGAAGACTTCCCGGATCGCCAGGATTTAAATTAGTGGCTAGATAGTGCTGAGTTGCACTAATAATTTGGCTGCCAGGAAAATAATGCAGCTAACTAATCACTGGCCCACTTCGATTAACTATGGACAGCTGTATGTTTATGACCGGATCCCAACAAGCGATACCCCCCCATATTTTCTTTCTTTTATCCTGTTCTATATAGTAGAAATAATACAGCAAGTTATGGTACTGATGAAAATTAAGTATTGATAGGTATATGAGTAGTACATTATATAATAAACTCATTTGATATTCCCCTGCAGTCGAATTAAGTTGTATGCCCAGCGTCTTGCACACCTGAACCATAATGGCATATCCGAGTCTGATCCCAGATAGACTGTAATACTAATATCTACCCATCTTCCGAGGAGGTACTTTCTCGGTGAAGAGATGGTCAATCTCACTAAACGTCTTGCCTTTTAGTTCTGGCACATACACCCAGCTTCCAATCGTACCAATTATAGCCAATCCTCCAAAGATAAACCCAACTTTGCCTCTCAAGTTACCTTTATCCGGATTTACCATATACGGGATAGCAAAGTTCATAGCTAAGCCGCACAGAGCCTGTGTTGCGGTTGCCAGAGAAATTGTCTTTGCGCGTAAAACCGTACTAGATGCCTCGCCAAGAATAGTAAAGGCCACCGCACCAATGGTTAGGAAGTAGACGAATGCGTAAATAACAGTGCTGGCGGCCTGAACCCACTTCGCGGCTTGACTCGGGACGACGTCCATTATGCCAATGAGTAGAAGCAGTGCCGTTAGAGTAACCATGCCTGACAGAAAGAGTTTCCGACGACCATAACGCTCGACGATAAACCAACTAACAATGTTACCAAAGACACCGCAGGCTGTGACACCAACTCCCAGATCAAATGAATTGGACACGTCAAGGCCTGCGAGCTGGAAGAAATATGTCGAATAGCCAAGGACGAAAATGATGCCAACCAAGTGTTGACACAAGAAAACGCCAGTTGAGATACCCGTACGAATTCTATTAGTGTTTTTGAAGCAGTCAATGAATCTTGCCTTCTCGGTTCCCTGGAGCTCCTCATGTCGGATGGTGTCCTCAATTTCTGACAGTCTGCTGATTGAGTCATTCTCGCCGTAAAGTTTTGCAATGACCTTTTTCGCTTTTTCTTTCTTATTCACCCGCACAAGATACCATGGACTTTCTGGGGATAAGGGCAGAAACACGAGAAGGAATAGAGCGAAGAAAATCTGCGTTGCAAAGGGTCCACGGTACGCCCATCGATCATCTCTCTCTCCAAAAACCTTCACCACAGAATTGGATATGAGCTGACCAATGGCGATTCCAAGATTTACTCCGGCAGTTGCAATGCCTCGAAGGGCGACGGGGGCAAGCTCGCCAGACATCATGGGTGCCAGACTAAGGTAGAAGCCCAAGCCGACGCCAAAGACGAGCTTGGATCCCAGGAAGGCTGGGCGACTGGAGGAGAAGACCTCGCCGATGCAGCCACCACTGCACACTATCGCACCAACAAAGAGAGAGCTTTTGCGGCCAATCCTGTCGGCTAGCCAGCTGCATAAGAAGCCGCCGAAAAACTGGCCAACGGTACCAATGACGTTGAATGCTGATTGCCAGTTGGCAGGAAGAATGGCCTCCCCGTTGACGGTATACCTACGCAGGTTAGTGAGGAAGTCAAAGATATAAAGCTTCTGGCTATAGAATACCAACGTACCCAAAATCACGTCGAAAAGACGGAACGGAGATCATGGCGCCATTGATTTGAGCATCAAAGCCCCTGTTCTGTCAGCAGATGCAGCGGTAGTTATTGTGGGTTAAAGCAACTTACCAACCCACAGCGGCCATGGCCCAGTAAAAGCACCACCAGATAACGAGTTTGTGACTCTTCCAGATTTCGGCAATAGTCAACTCATGCTCTGGGCGCCGGTTGCGCTGATCATTGCTGATTATAGCAGTTTCGCAAGCCTCAATCTCTTGGACGTCGCTTATTTTTACGTCAATTTCTGACATCTTGAACCAAAATCTTGAGATTGATTATCAGATTAACAGAGGCAAAGGTGGTGAAGTTATCAGAGTGCTCAAACTGAGCTCAATGTGCCGACTTAATAATCTACCCCATGGGGAAGTCTGGGGAAACTTGAGCTTAAATCCATTTCAGCTTGGCAACGGTTGTGATGCTACACCGATTGCAATCCAACAGTAAGTTTAGACATTCCAAGTTCAATGGCAAAAATACGGACTGGCCGTTTGTGGTGGCTCGGCGCCACTGGGGTTTAAATGCGATATTCCGCTACCTGTGGGTCGTGCTAACTATCGTGTGGATGGCCAGCCAATTCAATAGTCCATAGCGAAATGGAACTGCCGATTTTAGCTTCACTGACAACGTGTGGCTAGCCAAGTCTATCCAATGGCATCTGGGGTAAAGCCCTTGGCGAGGAAGTAGGCAGAGATGGATCATAAAAGTGCGACACTCCGCATGAAGCTTCTTTGACTTTGATTTGCGACCCATTCTTCCTCTCCGTAACCTCGACTCCAACAACTACCCCAGTCTCAAACTACATGATCCAAGTCACTACGATGGCAGATATACCCATGTCGGAAAGCAATGTTTCCATAGATCAAGTAGACTTTGAGGAGGCGTCTCCCGAACGCACTACCGGCTCTCGGCCAGCACCGAGGGGAACCGCATTCTACAGTCGACGACGTGCTGTGAAAGCGTGCCAAGTATGCCGCGCTCGACGGACAAAATGCGATAACCGAAAGCCTTCTTGCTCATTCTGCCTAAAGGTTGGCGCAACATGCATCCAGTCGCCCGTGGATCTTTCCACGTTTGACCCAGCCAGTCTGAAGATTCTAGAGAGATTGGACGAGTTGGACAAGACTATGAAGACAATGGCTCTAGGAATGAGCTCAACTCAGTCCAGAGCATTGCCAAATCCGTCAGAACCCGCATCTACCAGGTCGATCCTGGTCGAGCTCATCCCTCCGAGCCCCGAGTGTATCATGAAGTGGGACATCTTAAGTGATCTCAACCAAAGAACAAACGAGACTGGGGTTTCAGAGCCTGAGCCAGCCACGACGCCTAGCCAGTATCCGTTGCAGTTCCCCCTATCGCCAAAAACAGATCTCGCAACGGAACTTAATCTTCAGCGAGTCAACCATCTCCTGGATAACTTCTTTAACTATGCTCACGTAAAGAACCCCGTTTTAGATGAGCCAGCAGCCCGGCGCATGGTCCAATCCGTTATCTTAAATGGCATCGACTGGTCTGCAGAATCATGTCTAACGCTTCTGATCTGTGCTCTGGGCTGCATAGCACGGCCGTTTGGGCCGACTTTAGAGACGATGCCGGGGACAAGTGCATATGCAAGTGCAGAGACGCTCTTTCATGCTGCACAGCGGCGTATCGGCATTGCATTCTGTTCTGAAGATATTATTTCTACGCAATGTCTGTTCCTCTCTGGCATGTATATGATGTGTATCCTTCAGCCAACCAAAGCCTGGCGTTTCTTTGTGCAGGCACTTGCTTCCTGCCAACAACTGCCCTTCTTGAATTCGTTATCACCTCCGCCATCATCGACAATATGCGACGGAAGCCCAGCTAGCCACTCTTTGGAAACGCTTCAGCAGGCTACCTACTGGTCCTCGTGGAAATCAGAACGAGAAATGAGGAGCTACCTACGACCAACAGATTTTACTCTCACAGAGGAGGAACTAGCCTTCTACCCATCATTTTTGCCGACGCCACCTAACTTGCAGCCAGCGCAAGAACTCGAAGCCAATAGAGATTCTTGTGTATCTAGGCAGACAGTGTCTTGGTACTTTTACCTTGCCGAGATCTCTCTCCGGAGGCTAGCCTCAAACTTGCATGCAGAAATGGCCCAGCTTTGTGAGCAGTCATTATCGAATCGAAATGCCTTGGAGGCTCTTGCGGCAGCTGTGCCACAGTATGAAGAACAAGCCCAAGAGTGGATTTCTTCCCTTCCATTGTGTCTGTCGTTTGATGCTCCTGCCGAAGAAGACGATATTTGTAGGTTTGTCCTCCGTGGACACGTAATCAATCTTTACGAATTAATCTACTGGCCGTTTATATCTATATATCTGAGGAAAAGTATGCTGGCTGCCGAAGATATACAAATTGCCATGCCTTTAGCAGGTTGGGGCATTAAAAGACTGGCACAAAAAGCGTTGGACTACCATGCTTTGAGGCTCACCGTGAACACACCAGGGTATAAACATCGTCACCATGGAACTCTCTTCATGATACAGTCATGTTCAAGGAGTGCTCTAGTTCTGATAGCTGCTGCACTACATAATATTACGAATACAGCTCAGAACAGCGCAAGAGGGGCAAACACTTTAACGCTACCCCATGGCTGGCGGACTGGCATTGATGAAACTATTGAAATGCTAGAATTTTGGGAGAGGGAATTACCGCAATTAGCCAGCGCGAGACATGAGCTGCAGGCGGCTCGGAAGAAGATTCCGTGAGCTAACGGGTATTAAATCATCATTTAGCCTAATATATCTCGATATTGAAGTACCATTCTTTCCTGCTTAACATGAATCAGCATATGGCAATGTCTGGCAGATAGTGCCGCCTTCTTTGCTTGCGGAACGACGTCCAAGAGTTAATGGCTAAATTCAATTTTGACAAACACCTCCACTAGTACAGTTATTAGATTGTTCACGCATGACTCAATAGCTCCTTAGGGTGTAATACAGCGCCACTACATCTTATACGCCGCCGGTATTGAGGAGAGAGAATCAACTAGCCCCACTTGTGCGGAGTATCGCATGAGACTGCGACGGTAACGCTTGTGACAACTAATAACACTCTCGAATTGAGTATAAGATGGATGTCTGTTTCTGTAGGGAAAAAAAAATACTTGATAATATCACCGTGGTTATTGAATCCGAGATTCAACACAGCAATACCTGCAATGTCTCCTACAGCAGTTCAAGATGTGGCAACCAGCCGCTCAAATGTTAAGGACACTCATCCACAGTGCACCATGCTCCGTGTAAGCGGCACCAGCATCGTTAACTCAGCCGGTGATGAAGTAGTCCTCAAGGGTGCGGGATTGGGCGGCATGCTTAACATGGAAAATTTCATCACTGGCTACTCGGGGCATGAACACGAGCATCGGGCTGCATTGATAGAGGTCCTCGGCAAAGAAAATGCCGAATTCTTTTTTTCTCGTCTTATCCACTATTTCTTCACCGAGGCAGATGCAGAACTCTTCGCCTCTCTTGGGCTTAATTGCCTCCGCGTGCCCTTCAATTATCGGCACTTTATGGACGATGATAATCCTGACACTATTAAAACTTCGGGATTTGAGCTCCTCGATAGAATCGTTAATATCTGCGCAAAGTACAACATATACGTCGTTCTGGATTTGCATGCTGTTCCTGGTGGTCAAAATCAGGACTGGCATAGTGATTCTGGCTTGAGCAAAGCCCTATTCTGGGAATTTCGAGATTTCCAAGATCGTGCCATTCAACTATGGGTGGCTATTGCCAGTCATTACGCAGGGAATCCTGTAATTGCAGGATATAACCCGCTTAATGAGCCGGCAGATCCTCAACATACTCGACTTATATCGTGGTATGAGAGAGCCGAAAAGGCGATTCGAGCTGTTGACCCAGATCACATGCTCTTTTTAGACGGAAATACCTATGCAATGGATTTTTCAGCATTTGATACGAAAAAGGTGTTGCCAAATACTGTATACAGCTGCCACGACTATAGTATGATGGGCTTTCCTCTCCCAGAACAGTATGACGGGACAGAGAAGCAAAAGGAGAGGCTACGTACCAGTTTCGGGCGCAAAGTCGATTTTATGAGAGAAGCTGGTGTGCCAATATGGAACGGCGAATTCGGCCCTGTATACCAAGATCCAAGAACGGATCCAGAAGCCGAAGCAACGAATGCTAAGCGTTTCGCGTTATTGAAAGAGCAGCTTGCCGTATATAAGGAATTTGGCGGCGTATCATGGAGTATCTGGCTGTACAAGGACATTGGCTACCAAGGAATGGTGTACCTTGACCCCGAGAGCCCGTACATGCGCCTTATGCGCCCATTCATTGAGAAGAAACAGCGCTTGGGTCTTGACTTTTGGGCTTGTACCGACAAGACAAAGATAGACGCCGAAGTCTACCAGCCATTGATCTCAAAATTGAAGGATATGGTACCCGAACACTTGCAGCAAAAGAAGTATCCAAAGGTTTGGACTTTTGATAGACAAGTTGAAAGAGTAATTAGAGAATGCTTGATGAGTGAGTATCTCGGCTGGGAGCTTGCTGAGGCTTTTAGAGGAAAGACAAAGGAGGAGTTGGAGAGTTTAGCAGGCAGTTTTGCTCTAGAGAGGTGTTTGAAGCGAGATGAACTGAACTGGATACTGAAAATGGACACAAGAGTAGAGAAGAAGCTTCGGTAGCTGTAGGGTTTCATTAGGTATGACTATAAAGGCAGCTCAGACGCCGGTTTCTTACATGAACTTATTGCGCCAGATAATGACGAATACATAGCGATTGCCATAATTAAATTGAATAGTCATGTGTTTATGAGATTATGTTCCTATGTCACAAAGGTCGCACAAAAGAATCTCGGTAAACAAGTCAAACTTGAGTCGTACTATTAGTCCTATATTCTAGCTTAGCTCATATCTGGTCTCCGCGGGGTTTACAGAAGCCCCAGATAGTTCGTATCTAGGGCTTGCCACATCTCCAGGCGCCTCGAGGACTGTTCCGCTCTGTGGGATCAGATGAACGCCGTTGAAGCCCTTCAATGATTGTTCCTGAAGTGATTTCAGCTCCGGTGTGCTTTTGTCCCTAGATTCCTGTCGCTTTCTTGATCGCTTGAAGAATAAGAATAAACCCAGCCCTACCAACGCAAGACCAGCCACGCCGCCAACCACTCCACCAACAATTGCGCCGACAGGAGTGTTTCCAGAGGATTTATTATCGGTCGAATCTGTGGGAGTCGTACTTGGAGTAGAGGTGCCGGACTTGTCAGTGGGTGACGTTGTAGCAGATTGCGTAGTTTTTGAAAATGTCGAAGAAGTCGATGGCTTTGCAGGCTCAACAGAGGACACTTCGTTGCAAACATCACTTTTACCGGGCCCGCCATCTACGCATCTGTTTGTACAGAACTTAACGACCGCTATGTCGCCATTTTGTCCGCCAACGCAATGGAACAGTGTGTTGGTTGATACACCTTTATTGCTTGCGTCTAGAGATGCCTTCTGAAGTGCATCGGTGATTTGGGCCTGATAGTTTCCTGAGTTTCACGGATGTTAAACAAGGGTTTAGGTAGAAATGGAGCGAGTCCCTTACCAATCCCCAACAGGTTGAAGCCGCAATAATTTAATCCAGGTGTGCAGTTGGCTGCAAGAGTCAGAGTGGCAAGGGCAGATAAGAAAAACAGCGTCCTCGCCGATGCCATGTTCTCGATGCGACTGCAAAAGACGATGGGAATCATCTCCCCTCCTTTTGGTCCGGAGAGAAAAAAAGACGCGGAAAGACAAACAATGGAAATGCTCCCAGCGTCTCTGACCCAAGTCATCTATTTTCAGCGCTCGGCTAATTCAAAGTCGCCATGTGAGACAAGTGCGAATCCTTCCCAAGTTAGGTTGCAGCTGAACCAACGATTTTATTAAGCTTCCACTTATTTGACGAATCGCGAACTGGGACCCCTGGCGAAATTGTTTCACAGCCAATACTATCGGCCAAACCTGCAGCAATGGAAATCCACATAGGCCTGACTTGCAGGTGCGCGATATCACCTCCCTGTCCAGCAAACGCTCCCATTTGTGAGCACCAGCCGGTTTTCAGGATAGTGAACGGATGATTGAGGAATTTCTGGAGGCTGTGCTTCACGGAGTTGACGTGGGGGCGGCTGATCGCCTGAATGCGACAGTAAATGCAGCCTACTATGCTTGATAGTAGAGAATTGAGAAAACACAGCCTTCCTTGGCTATGTTTTAAAATCTAAGCAGACTAGAATTAGTTATTCGCAACAAATTGAAATCAGCAACACGGAATACTAACACACACAGGTTGGGGTTCTTGGGGTTGTTCACAATAGTGTTGAGGCTGGCGATTGTGCCAACGATCGGGGTTAGTGCATAGGAGAATGGGTGCTACCCACTTGTCGATCAACGATCATCATAAACGAGCAACCAATCACCACCGCAATTAATGGGTCTGGTTTCGGAGATGCATCTTATAAAGTTATGACCAATTCTGCTCCTAATCCTTCGCATGGATATCACAACAGGCGATGCAGATGCGACTCTCAGCTACAGCCCACTTATTGTTAATGATATGGTAGCTAAATGTTAAGCGATGTCGAGGCAGCTCAAGGAAGTAGAAGATAATTAGTTATATGTTGAAAGTTTCGGCAACCTTAGTACCAATACAACCACTTCATATAGTTGATACATGCGTTGTGTTTGGAGAAGATACACACGTAGGTGCAAAGTCGCATAGATTTGATCATACTATCGCTAACTTAATAGCGCATGTAGCTAGAAATTTCCAAACGAAAAGTGCAAGACGTTGTTCTGGTCTCTTCAGCAGGAATATTAATATAGCGCGGTACTAATGGAAGGAATTCAAGATACAACGATATCTGATTAGTCAGCTCATCTATTCCTATACACGATATAATCACCGTTATAGAAAGTTGTGTCTATCCTTTCCATGAATCGACACCGACATTCCATCAACAACCAAATCAGCAGCTTCATGCAAGACGGTTTCCAACCAAAAGGCTAATACCAGAATGAAACCCCCAATCTCCCGAACAACATTATTAGCCTTGCTTGAGGGATTCCCAGAGAGAGGCTCTGAATCGTTTTCAGTGACAGTTTAATCTGCCTCTAGCTTGCTAATGCCGATATCAATTTGTTCCAAGAAAGCACAAATACGTAGTCCACGCGCCCAACAGCTAGTCGATCGTTAAATACCATACCTGCGTATTTATTCAATGTGAAGCGCGGCCTGTCTCCCCCTAGATGACTTGTCACGGTCATGTTTGTCCATACGTTCCGGATACACTCACTCAGATGCTTCTCCGCAGTGGTAAAACTGCAGTTTCCATGCCGATCGTTTACCAAACCAAAGGCGAATGGGAGCTCCGCGGCAACACTGAGAGTGAGGAACAGCTCGGTATATGACTGAAGCTGTATGTGTAGATTGGGCTCTATCCCATGACAAGCGCTCGATAACTTCCGCACAAGAACTGATAGTGAGTAACGACAGTCGAAATAGCAGTAAACGAGGGCAGTGGGGAAGCCGAAAACTTCGAAAGCTTGAAAGCGCGAAGGTAGTATTAGTGGCCGACGCGAATGGGTAACTCAGCCTCTCCGTATGTGTGACAATTGTTCAATCCTATATCCTTCAAACTTTTCTTGAATTTCGAAATACCTGAGTCAGAATCACTCTTTTGCTGCAGTCTGATCAATATTGAGTCTTTGAGAGCTAAATAGTGTATTTCCGAGGGTCCCTGCAAGATGCTTAGAATCACCCTACTCGTCTGATATGTTATGTTTAGAGGTCATTACAATAGTGAAAAGACGGCGAGTCATAGAAATGCCAGCTTTGACACGGTCAAGAGAGATATTTAGCCGGTGGCGGGACTGTAATTCTCGGGCTGTCTTACCAATGGCCTGAATGATCGTAGCAACCACAATCGTTGCCACTTGGAGTTCTAAACCTGCAATACTGGCAGCGATAAAGACAATATCGATCCACGGCGACGCCGAGATATCGGGTTAGTCTTACCACCTAACTAGAAATTGGCACCCACGGAACACGAGACACGTTGGTTGCCTGATGCCAATGTTTCAGAAATTGAAGGAATGCATCCTGGTTAATATCGTAATCACCAAGCACGGGAACATGTACCCGTGCCGCGGTTCTTTACCCTAGGCTGTCGTTGAGGTATGATGACTGGGCATGGGGCGTGCCGAGTTGGCTGGGGTAGCGGTCCTGCGTGGCGAAGCGACTCCCATACCGTTCTTTTCTTTCTGTAGCCCTAGCTTGCTCTGTCTCGAATTTAAAAGGACTTTCTGAGTCTTCGTAGGAAGGCGGACAATGTGCTCCACCATCCCGTCTAGTTCCAGACGACCTCATCCCCGTTGAAGTCACCTTTACGATGGTCGTTTTTTCACCGTCGCTATCGCCATAATCATCTTTGATGACTTTATAGCTGATTTAGTGCTTACCTTTCGGGATACGGTCAATCATGCACTGGGCAAGAACGTGCTAGATACGATGCTCTGAGGCTTGCTCATTGTGATCCCCGACGTGACCAAGCGAAGCATCGGGGGCAGGCTGTAGAACAGCGGTGAGTAAGGATAAAGATTCTGCAAGGCAAACCAGGAGGACATTCAGAGCAGAGATGACCTCACACACGAAACCAAGACCAATCTCCAGTAGTTTGACGATGAGCCCGTTGATTAGATTTGAACGCTAGAGTCTCTTAGCCCCCTGTAGAAGCAGTAAATGAGAAGGTATTCCTTTTCTCTTGTTTCCATCTATTCGAGCGCTCAACCTTACTAGATTATTCTTTACCATTTCTTCCGAGCAGTGAATGCCATGTGTCTTTCGCTATCCCTATCGCAAGAATTATCGTGGACCCCTGATGGGAAACGGTTGCGACTTCTCAGTAAAGCTCATTCGTACGTTCTTAAAGCCAAAGATTTTTCTGCGGGCGGCCCGATTACTCTGCTATGGAAGGACCAACGCAAATCGCTACAATCCGCCTACACCAAGCTAACACGTGATGGAAATATAAAGTTATGGTTTAACAAAGTTGGTGGTCCAATATGAAGCCGGCGTCACTATAGTCAACTTCTATTTCTTTAGGGCACATACTTGGTATACCGCTTTTAAACAATAGTATCTAAGGCTAACTATCGCTTAGAGGGCCGTTTTTGTCTACTCTTAGAGTCTCCGAAATCTTTCATCGCACGTGTCTTGGATTTCCGTTTCGTGTCAAATGCAGCCTGGGTTTCGTTCCCCTTAGATGGAGGCTGTCGCTATAGGCGCTACTAATTGTGTCAGATGGTCACCCCTAGTTGACCGGAAGTCCTTGGCCGCGCTTTCAACATCAGCCGAAGTGGAATTGGCTATACTCTAGTCGTTGAACCAATGTTGGCAAGTAACCTCGGATATGTCTGATAATTTGGGTAGCGTGAATAGGGGGTATTACAGGGGACTATAAGTAACTATGTGCGACGAATATCAATGAGACGACGATGTTCAAAGAATACATAACCCTGTTGACTAAGGCAAGTATCTAGGAAAAGAGATTTAGTATACTTACTGCTGGGCTAATGAATCTTTGCTGAAATTAAGAATAAAAAATCAAGAAAATCCAAAAGCTCCTTATTCTAGCTTACATTAAGATGCACAGGTACCCTGTCTCCTTCATTGTCAGCTTTTTATCACTACTTACCTATACACGTATACCTCTTAGTGGCCATCCTTCTCGTGCCGCACGACTTACTGGGCCCTGCGAACAGGATAGTGTTACGTTAAAAACGAGATATAACCCGGCTTCCCGCTTTGAGCGTTTCCGATTGCAAAGCTGTGTGACAAGGATTCCTAAAATGGTTATATTTTGCCATCATGACAACTGCCGTCCTGCCGCCAACGTAGACATTTATACACACGTTACCAAACCCATCCTCGCCGCTCTTGGCATGTTATTTAGTGTCGGACTTGCCGTCGATAGTCTCAGAAACAGTGAAACATTTGTAAATACTGACTGATTAAGTTACCAATCCAATCAGCTGCTACCCGGGCCACAGGCTTGACAAAATAGTTAATTGCAAGATGAGTTTACTATTACAGCTAAGTTACTCGACATATTATCATCGCTCTTATTTCCCCGGCTAATAAAGCCAAACTCCCCGGGTTAGACATTGTAATCGTCATGTCAAGAATTCTCATAACTTCCATCAGCACGCTAACTATAAATAGGGCTGCGATTTAGACTGTCTCGGCATACGCTAACAGCATCTGCGATCCCTTTTCACTTGCTGTATCTCAGCCTGATACTACTAGCTAACAAGAGACAAGGGAACTTTCAAATTCTTATGGATGAAGTAAGCAAGGCTAAACGGCTAAACAGAAAGCTCCGAGGTAATGTCCGAAGCAAAAATCCCGCGCTGGCTAGTCGCTTATATGTAATATTAGCTAACCTAGCGCTGCAGAGATATATACCTACTTGCTATGTAGTTCCGCTTTTTGTGACAAATTATTCACCTTCGCTTTACATTTAAACTAGAGGTCTAGGAAACACAGTTGATAGCGGTGTAACAGCCAAGTCCTTGCTTTGCCTAAGGAATGAATAGGGTAGCTCGTATATACTATCGAGTTCTCTAAGGGAAAGCAACGGTTATGAAGCTGTGCTATGTAACTATTT